>OVAN01006360.1:0-20796 GCA_900406275.1 Anastatica hierochuntica
TGCTAACTCGCTATCTTGATCTGTTGATCTTTGGCTACAGAATCCGTGAACTACGTATCATTGACAGTGAAAATTTCGGTTCCCACAAACCGTCCTTCATCATTGATATTTTCTAAGACCTTCTTAATGGCTCTAGTTTTTGGGATGTCATTAGCTTGTCGTACCTTCTCTACCTTGTCTAGCATTACCAACTTTTTCTTAAGCTTCATCTTAACCGTCTCATCGGTCTTAGCTTCCTCATACCATTCTTGAGGAATGTATACGTCGCCATCCCGTTTCATCTTTCAATTGTGTAATCCCAAGATTTGCTTCTTGAAATTTGATTATAGGGTAGATTTTTTTAGAGCCGAAGAACTCAAGATATAAAGCTCTTCTTCACTCATATCTATCTCACTAGGCATGTCTCTAGGAATCTTTGGATCTTTATCCTTATTATATCTATGTTCCTTTATAACTTCCTTAACGCTATCATCACTAACCTTTTCTTCAAACAAAGGCTCCTTCTCCTTCTCAACAAAATCGACAACTTCCTTAATAGGTGGAGCGTCTTTCTTCTCAAGCTCCTTTCCATAGGGAACATTTGGTCCATCGAAATCTAAGTGAGATTTGACATGACCTTTCTTTTCTAGAGATTTTCAATGCAATTCAACTCCCAATTCATCATCAATTTTTCCACCAATAGTATTCAAAAAGAGATTTTCAAAATCATTAATGATATCTTCTTCTTCAAGAGTGAAAACAATACTTTCCCACGGTTTAGAGTCATTGTTGATTTCTTCATCAGAGAGGACATTACAATAGTCCTTGCTTGAGCCTCCTTTTTCTTTGACCATGTTTTTACCCTTTTAGTTTGCAATTGTAAATTTTTGTCCTTAACAGGAGAAGCTAGAGCATCGTTCTTGATGTTTGTGTCTCAGAACATAGCTTCCATATTCATATTCATCTCAACAAATCTCTTCCTAATATGGACTTTAGTCACACTTTGCCCTTCAAATAACTTCTTAAGAATGACATGATTCTCTTCTTCTTTGGAAGAACCAACTTGTTGTTGAGGCTTTGGTAGTAGATTTGCTTCGGTTGAAACCCATGTTGGTTAGTTTTGGGGGGGGGGGGAAAACTTGATCTTTTGGGTTCTCCAACTTGGGGNAAATTGTTGTTGTAAGGCTTGTATCCTTGACTGAAGGGTTTTTGGTAGTACCCTCTTTGGATGTAACTTACTTCTTCTCGCAACTCGCCACCTTGTCCTCATTCACATTCGACTTCAACAAAGCTAACTCCTCTTCATGTGTGCAACAAAATATTGTCCATTTTATAATTGAGCTCTTTAATCTTATCATTATTAGAGTTTGTGCTTCTCACCGTTCTAACATAATCTTCTTCGTCACAATTGTCGCTTTGTGCAAAATTCTCAATGAGTTTCTCTCCTTGCTCAGCGAAAATACTAGCAAAAGTTCCCATTAACGATTTGTTCAAAGGTAAACGAAACTTCTCAAGGAGACCTCTATGACATATTTGAAGCAAGTTGCCTTTGGTGATACCTTTATAAGGGCAACTTCTAATGTATCCATTGAAGCATCTCCAAACTTAATATAGTGATTCTACTCCTCCTTGCTTGAAATTAGAAATTTCATTTCTTCTCTTTGTCGTTCTTTGTAACGAGAAGAACTTAGCAAAGAATCTCTCCTTGCATTTGTCTCATGTCGTGATCGAAGAAGTCACAACACTCTTCTCCCATTGTGACGCTTTGTCACCCAAAGAAAATGGAAACAAAGTCAACTTTATCACTTCCTCTGATACACCATTGATCTTCACCGTTATAAACAACCTTTCAAAGTTATCTAAATGCTCAAGAGGGTTCTCTAATGGTAGATTGAAGAAACGAACATTTTGCACAAAGTTAATCAAACTATACTTGATTTCAAAGTTGTTGTTGCGGATTGGTGGAGGTCTTATCCCTAATATTTCATAATTAGTAAATGGTTCATCACACTCTCCAATTCGTGCTTCTCGTCTTGGTGGATGAATTGAAGGGTTTGCGTTGTTTCCATTACCACCAACAACTCCTTAAGGTGGAGGGTATGTTTGTTCTCGTTGTAGGTTCCCCAATTGCTCTTAAGGATTACATTCTTACATGCCTTGAATAATCCATAATTTTTTGTAGACAGGCTTGTCTTCCTCTAATTCTTCTTTGTCTTGAGTTCTCCCTTTCGATATGAGAAGGACCAATTTCATAAAGCCTTGTATTTGGTTCACTTCGAGATCTTGTTATCATGTATCTACACATATTAAAGAAAATCAACAAAAGAGAGTTCTATGTTGGATATAAGAAATAAAAAGTAAAATCTAGTCCTTCGATTCTTAGAATTCTCTTTGGATTTTCTAGCCAATATCCTAATTCTTTGCGCGCCAAAACATGATGAAGCTGCTTCTTGGACCTCTCGAGACAAGTTTAATTTTATAAACCTAGAGCCAAAACCTTACTAGACCGCAAGAGAATGGTGTTTGGTTGTAGTATTTGAAGTTATCGTCCAAGGAATTAAAGGCGGTAAGCAAGATAGTAGACAAGAGAGAATTTACTAAAAGTCCAAGTTTAGGGAATTCAAATTAAGTTAGGATGTAACGAATCTCAACTTAATGCAACATGAAAATAAAAAAGCATAATGAAATTTCATATATATATATATATACTTAAATAAAACAAGCAATAAGTAAACGCAAGAAAGATGCAAACTTTAACTCTTAAAACTATTGAAAGACGGATCTTGAGATCTAGTAATCGGTCTGGGCTCAATCTAGAACTGTAATTGACTTAATCAAGGCTTCATTATATAGTTAAAGTTATTCCTAGGCCAGGGATTCCCTTAGTATCAATCAACCCACTCTCGTGATTGAGATCTTTTCACTTATGCACACTAAAAGGCTCAACTCTCGCTTCTTGCCTATCTAAACATGCAAATGATAGTACTCTACCAGTCCTTTTAGGCATTTAGCACCTATGGACATCTATTTTCGTGAGCCAATATGAAAAACATAAACTTTGTTCTCACAAGCATTTCATCGAACACTTTCTAGGCGTCAATGAGCAAGCAATATCCTTTCAAAGTACTCAACAAAATCTAGTAGGAGGCTAGCCTATGATCCATTACAATCCTAGATCTAACTCTAACGTACTACATCTCAAAACCCAAAGGAATCTACTCACTAAGATTCATGTAAATCAAAAGACAAAATTGTGGTATTTGAGCTTCAATTATTTTAGATGTAAATACTAAAAGAAGTAGAAGTAGTAAATGATGAACAAAGCTTCATATAAAAGATCCAAAGGTTTTAAATATTTCATCTTGTGGAGGTCTAAAAAAATTTCAAGTGATTTCAAGAGATAAAAGTTTTCAAAGATATCAAAGATGTTCAAAGATGTATTCTTGATGGCTTAAGAGGACTATTTATACAAGTGGAGATGAGAAAGAGTTGACCTAGGAGCTCATAAGGTCGAGTGCAGCGAGCTGTTAACCTTAGGCAACTCACTATTGACCTACTTGGTCAATAACGGCAAGCATTGGGCAGCATCTCTGCTTATTCTTGTTGTTGTCAACCTTATGCATGCAACTATCAACCTGGTTGGTTGAAAGCAGCAAGCATAAGCTGTCTTTTCCCTCATCTGTGCTACTTTGCTATTTTCTTTGCTTCAACTTTCTCCACGTGCATTTAGCTTCTTTTTCTTCTTGGTTCTTGACCATGATTCCATCTAGAATCCATCCATTATGCCTCCCATTGAATTTCTCCAAAGGTGTACGTATAAATGCAACAATATACATGCAAATACAAGAAAATTCTAAGCTAGACTCACTTACAAAAATGCATGAATTCTAGTGACAAAATGCATTCTTTTCAACCAAAATATGGTAAAAGTATGACTAAATTGAACCTTAAAAATGAATGAAACTATATACACATCACGTAAGGCCTTGTTCAGGTTTTTAACATAAAGGTTCGGGTTCGACTAGGGTTCGTTTGGATCATTGCGAATTCGGTTTGGGTTCGGGTACCCGTGTAAATTATTAAAAAATTCAAAAATCTAAATTTATCCAAATACCTCAAAAATTCAAAAATAAAAAATAGTATATAGCACAATTTGAACAATATATGATTAAATACATAAAAAACATGAAATTAAGTGTTTGAGTTACCCTATAATGTTTCAGACACTTATTCTGGGTGTTTTGGATTTTTGAGTACTTTTTGAGTACTTATCTGGGGTCGGGTTTGAATTCATGTTCGATTTTTTTTTTGGATACTTCGGGTACCCGTTCGGGTTTTATTTTCGATTCAGTTAATACTTGATACTTGGAATACCATGAAGCAAAACTCGTTCGTATATTTGTGTCAGGTTTCGTTTTGTACAACTTTTTTCGGGTAAGGTTCGGGTCAATATTTCGGGTTCGGATTTGTTGCCTAGCTCTATCTATACCATTGGCGTCTGTTGTGCACTTGCACTGATAAATTTCTGGATAAAACTCTGAGATATCAAGTTTTGGCGTCGTTGCCGTTGCTGGAGACCAAATAACACCTTCGAACTTTCCATCTAGGATTTAGTCTGAATTTTTCCTTTTAGTTGATACTACTTATGTGTTCTTCTTTCCTTTTCATTGGTGTTTCAGGTACATAATAAGAAGTGGAAAAAACTCTATAGAGTTGATTGCACTAGACAACAAGGAATTAACAAATGTAAAACGAGGAATTAGAAAAGCATAAAAGAAACAAGCTGCAATGAGAGATCACAATCAAAATCAGAATGTTCAAAATGTCCAGGATCCTATGATGCTTTAAGCACCACTACAACAGCAACTACAAGGTCAACAAAGGAACCCACCATTGGAGATTTCATCCAACGAAGGCTTTCTTCGTGTGCACGATTCCAATTAAACTATCGCCTACTGAGAGCAGTACTATGAGATCAAGGCACATATCATCCAATTGGTGAAATAGAATCAATTTCATGGCTTAGCTTAGGAACATCTGATGGAGCATCATGTACAACTCGCTTCAACGGGGTTCCACCTAATTATGTGAAAGGCAAATTGTTCACCTTTTCTCTAGCCAACAAGGCTCTTAGGTGGTGCAAGTAATTTCCTTCAGCGTCTCTTAATTCCTGGGACGAGGTCGAGGGAGCTACCTTGGCCACATATGCACAAAGTTCATATCTAACCACCTGAGGAACAAAATCTCGGGATGCCAACAGGGGCCAGTTGAATCTTTCTTTGCGGCTTGGGAGCGTTTCAAAGAATATATCAGGGATTTTCCACATCTTTGTTTCTCCAAGGGGTGGCTGTTGAACACTTTCTACCAGGGCATTAAGCCAACTTTTAGTTCTCTAGATACAACTACCGATGGAAATTTCATGACCAATTCTATTAAGGATGCCTACCACCTAATTTAGAATATGATAGCTAGCAAGAGAAATCATTTTAGATCTACCAGAGGTGCTACTTCTAAAAGTGCACAGATACTTGACTAAAGACAATGATGGTTGAACTACTACAGAATTAGCAAAGCCAACAAATACGTGTAAGCTTCTCCAGTTCTGTGGTTGACATAGATGCAAAAGTTTGTGTTGTTGATGATTCTGAAGAAAATTAAGAGTTAAACTACATGGGGTGTCAAAATAGCGGATTTAATCAGGTTTATCCTCCTCAATAGTTTCATGGAAAACAATTCGTTGAAAGTTCGGGCGCAAATTTTTTTCAAGAAAATCGTCTCCGAAAACTTCGAGTGGAGAGGATTTGTACAAAAACAGTTCATGCAAAACTATTTAAGAATAATCAAAGCAAGCAAAATCTAGGCCGATATAGTTTTCAGAAGAGTAATCAGAACAGTGGCCAGAACTCGGACAATTTCAGTGTTGGAAATTTTCGGACATAATTTTATGTCTTCCAACCTGCAATAGCATATGCTCCTCATGAAAATATGGTTGAGCTTATGATGTAGCAACTTCTAGAGGTCAAAAAGTGAGTGATTTTAATGTGGATGGAATTACAATGATCTCAAAAATAATTTCGAGTTATTGGCCACTCATGTGAAGTCATTGAAGATTCATGTAGTCCAGAATGTTGAAACAGTTAAACTTGAAGCAGGACGTCTTCTTGGAAAGGTTAAAGTGAACCTCAATGCTCAATGTAATGCTACAAAAACTAGGAAAATCAAAGACGCTAAAGTGGTGATTATCCTGGAGAAAGACGACGAGGAGAATTATGTTTTTCCGTCACTTCTTGATCGCAAGTACAGTCTAAAGGTCCCAAACCATGTTGTGCTACAATATTCGGGAGAGACAATCAGTGATAAGACTCTAAGAATAATAGAGAGAATATGGAAGATATAGAAGCATTGTTAATCAAAGCTAGGAATGCATCTTCACGGACGAAGTAATTGCCCAAGATAGACGATACGGGGAAGTTTGTTGTTCCCTGTTCTATCTCAGGAGTTGAGTTTACAAATTCTCTGTGTGATATTAGGTCTACGGTAAGTTTGATGTCTAAGACCATTGGATAGATTGGGTCTTGTTATAGAACGTCCTAAGATGACGCTAGAGTCCGCAGACTTTTTCTCGAAGTCTCCATAATGTAGCATTAATAGCCTAGATGTGATAGTGATAAATTGTATTGTTCCTAATGAGTTTAGATAAAGGAGATGAAAAATGGTTCTAAGAGGCTATTGATTCTAGTAAGATCGTTTCTGGCCACTATGGGTGATGTAGTGGATTTGTAACCAGAGGATTTCTTTTGCAAACATAAACAAAATATATACTACAAACAAAGCAAAGGTTAAGAAAATCTTGGATGGATCTATGCATGTAATGCTTCTTATAAAATTGAAATGGTGAGAGCAAGTTTAAGAAAGTCTTGGATGGAGACTCTTGCATCACAACAAAGAAATCCGGTACAAAGGCTAATGAGAAGCTAAAATGCAAACAACTCAAAGGCAATCCTCTTTTGGTTTTGATACCTCAGAACTTTTATGATTATGTGATTGAGTATAAGGTTAAAAGCAAAGGAACCTCAATGCCTTTTGAAAAAGTTTGTGCTATTCACACCTTAGAGTTGAAAGAGAAAGGTCTGGTAGCTACGAAGGATCTTAAGAGAAGTAAAACTAAAGCTCAAGATGTTTCATGGTGGAACTTGATTTGGAGCAAGTTCTCATACACATCCAGACTTATGTCGAACTAAAAAAAATAGACTAATGACTTTAAACAAGGGCTAAGTGGAAGGAAATCCATTAGTTAGTTTTTCTTTCCTATTTGTTCTTGCATTTTGTTTCTTTTCTTTATTTTCTTACCCCTCCATTAGATTTTTTTTACACCGAGACGATGTGCGATAAGTCTGGAGGAAGATCCTATTAATACGAGTTTTGGTGTGTTATGTGTCATTTTTCTTTTGCTTTGTTTTATTGGGTCAACCTTGTTAGGTGATGTGTACATAATTTCATGCATATTTGGATGCATTTTAGCTTAGTTTCATCCATATTTAGGTTGTAAATATTGCATATAAGTCTTAGAATCCATAAGTTTTAGTCTAAAGTCTAGTTTAAGAGCATATTGCATTTGCATATAATTTTCTTTGCATATGTAGGTGCAACTTCAAGATGTATTCATGGAGGCTCTAGAGGTAAATCTAAGGTGGAAATGGAGCTAAAAATAAAGAAAACAAGGAGCTAAATGCTATGCGAGAATTTGGGATCAAGTACAACATTCAAGAGGAGGAAGAAGAGACAAAGAGCTGTCCAGGTGCCCAGTTGTCGACCTTTAGGTCGACAGTGAGTCACTTTGGGTCAACAATAGCCTCCCTTGGTAGCTTTTCTGCCCGAGGTGAGCTACTATCAACCCTTGGTCGATGGTGGGAAACCTTTGGGCGACGACTGCCTCCCTTGACGTTAAGAAACCCTTTTTAGGGCACCCACACTCCTTCCTTTTAGTATAAATAGCCTCCTATTGATCCAAGAACATAGCAATGCTTAACTTTTTATCAAATTTACTTTTCTTTCATCTATTTTGAGATCTAAACTATTGCAATAACTTCTTGATACTTTTGAGTGATTTGGATCTTTTCTTCTCATCTCTTTCTCTAGATTTATTTGTCTAAGAACATGGGAGTTCAAAGACCAAACTCTTCTCATTGGATTTCCAAGACTCTTAGTGAGTAGATTCTTCTTCGTTCTTGAGATATGGTAGGCTAGGGTTAGATCTAGGGTTGTAATGGATCACTAGGCTAGATTTTGGCATAGATTCCTACTAGATCTAGTTTAGTTCCTTAAAGTTTATTGCTTGTTCACTGACGTCTAGAAAGTGTTTGATGAAATGCTTGGAACTAGATCTATGTTTTTCACCTTGAGCAATGAGAGTAGTTTTCCCAATGGGACATCAAGGTATTAAATGGCCAGAAGGGCTTGAGGAACACTATCACATACATGTTTAGATAGGCAACAAATGAGAGGTGAGCCTTGTAACGTGTATAGGTGAATAGATCTTCGCCACGAGAGTGGATTGATCAATAATAAAGGGATCCTTGGTTTAGGAATAACTTCAATCCTCCGATAAAGCCTTAGCAAAGTCCATCACATCACTAGACCGACCGTGAACCCATTACCATTATCTCAAGAACCTACCTTTTTATTGTTTACATCCAAGTTCACTCCATTATTGCTTTACTTACTTGCTTGTTTACTTATTGCTTTCTTTTATGCATTTTCATTATGTTTGGCCTTATTGATCATTAGATTTAGTGGATACCCGTGACAATCCCCATCTAAGTCGCTCACCTATAGTAGGATTCTTAGTGTATTCCCTTTGCTTAGGTTCTACTAGTCTAGCCTTCATATCCTTGGACGATCCTAAAGTGCTACAATTGACCTCGTTCTCTTGTGGGATTGAAAGTAGGGTTTAGGTTTATAAATTTTAAACTTCGACAAAAACCGCCCACATCAAGTTTTGGCGCCGTTGCCGTTGGATTAAGGCTTTAGCTAGAAAGTAGGGTTTAGGTTTATTTATGTTTGTAACCTTCATTTATTGATTTTCTTTGATTTGTGAAGGTACATGATAATAAGATCAAAAAGTGAGCCAAATACAAAACTTCTTGACATTGATCAAACAATCATTGAAAGACAACAATCAAAACAAAGAAGAGCTAGAGAAAGACAAGCTCATCTAAGAAGGTTGGGTATGAATCAAGAAGTTGGACAAGAGAATCCTCCACCTATGGAGAACCTCAACAAAACGAATTCCCCCTCTTAATCATGGGAATTTCGTTTGTCAAGAAGGCCAAGGAAAACGTCCATTCCACCTCCCTAGAGAAGAACTGAGGATTGAAGAAGGCAATGAACCATTCAGTAATGGCGAAAGGATGGGTAGAAGACCCTCACCCATCTGCAACAACAACTTTGAGATCATGCCAAGCTTGATTAATATGGTGCAAAACGCTAGATTCTTTGGTCTTGCGTTGGAAAACTCTCTACAGTACCTGAACAACTTTGAAAGGTTAACCGGAACGGTAAAGATCAATGGAGTGTCGAAGGTCATCATCAAATTGACTTTGTTTCCATTCTCTTTAGGAGACAAAGAATCTCAATGGGAGAAAGGAGTTGTGACAACTTCTATCACAAAATGGGACAAGTGTAAGAGGAGATTCTTGGCTAAGTTCTTCTCACCCCAAAGGATGAAAAAGATAAGGAATGAGATCTTTACCTTCAAGCAAGTTGGAATGGAATCGCTTTATGAAGCTTGGGAATGCTTCAATGGATACATAAGGAGTTGTCCTCACCATGGTATCAAAAGGGGTAAACTACTTCAAGTTTTCCATAGAGGTATCCAAGAGAAGTACCGCTTAGCTTTGTACACTGCCTCCATGGAAAGCTTTGCTAGTCTTTCCGCCGAACAAGGAGAGAAACTCATAGACAATCTCACCCAAAGCGACAATTGCGATGGGAATGAGTATGATAGAACGGTGAGAAGCACGAGATCTAAGGAAGACAAGATTAAGGAGCTTAGTGATAAAGTTGATAGGCTCATTCAACAAACAAGAAGAAGGGGTCACTTTGCGAAAACCGAAGTCAAATTACAAGAAGGTGAAAACCAAGAAGAAGTGAGCTACATCCAAGGAAGGTACTACCAAAAACTTTTTAACCAAGGATACAAGCCTTTCAACAATAAAAATTTATCATAATGAAGCACTAATGTGGAGAATCCACAAGATCAAGTTTATCCTTAAAAGACTAACCAACTAGGGTACCAATACCAATGTAAGCAAGGCTACTGCCAAAAGACTCAAAAACAAAGGGGTTCTACTAAAGAAGAAGAGAATCATGTTATGCTTAAGAAGCTAGTAGAAGGACAAAATGAGACAAAAACCAAGCTCGACAAGAAGTTTGGGGATATGAATATGGAGATAGAGTCTATCTACCCATACATGAACATCAAGCATGACGCTCTTGCTTCACATGTTAAGGTCATAGATTCACAACTCCAACAAGTGATCTCGGACCATAAGGGAAAAGAAGTTGCTAAAGAGAAAGGAGAATTAAGAAAAGATTTTGACAATACTTTCTTAGAAGAGGTCGACCACACTCCTCAACCATGGGACGATATTGTCTTTACTCTTGAAGAGGAAAAGATTATTGATGATTTTGAGAATCTATTTTTGAATCCTCTTGATGAGATTGTTGATTGCTTGGATGTGGATTTGGTTGGGAACCTGAATATTAAAGAAGGTCATGCCGAATTTGACCTTGAAATTGAAGAGAAAAGTGCTCCGATTGGAAAGGAGCTTGAGAAAAAGGACAGTCCTTTGGCTAAAGGAGGTGTCGAAATTGAGAAGGAAGAAAAAGAGCCTTTGATCATTGATAAGGCTACTAAGGAAGCAGTTTTCAAGGACATTAAGAAGGGTGAAGCTTCAAAGAAGAAGAGAAACCCAATGTCTCAAGGAAAGAGACATTTGAGAAAAATGAAAAGATTCCGGTATATGCCTAGAGGATAAGAGGTGAGTGAGGAAGACTTCCCCATTTTGAGTCTTTCGGTTCTTAAATCCACACTTCCATATCCTCAACGCTTCAAGAAGCAAATCCTTGAGTTACATTACGAAGAACTCAAGAAGAAAGGTCTTTTGGTAATTCCCAAGGAATGGGAAAAAGAAGCTAAAACGAATGAAATTGTCAAGAAGAAGTTGGAAAAGGCCATTTCTCAACGAGACAAAGTTAAGAAGATCATGAGGGACAATGGTATCCCGACAACTAGAGCTATTGAAAAACTCTAGAAAAGAGCAATGATGAGGGAAGGTTTATAATTCCATGTGCTCTTAAGGATTACCATTTGGAGGATGCTTTGGTCACTAGACCGTGTGAAAGGACTTGGATTTCAACACAAGATCAAGAGAGGAGAGAATCCCATCTTACTATGGGATGAATCTAAGGGTCAACAATACACTTGTTAAGGGTGACTTCGTGGTTGTTGATACTATGTCCAACCAAGCCAAATCCCCATTGATTTTAGGAACATCATTCCTCCTTACTACCGGAGCTTCAATAGACTTTGATACCAGATTGCTCATTTTGAAAAGACTTGATGAAGGAGTCTCATACCCAATGCTTAAAACGAAGAGGGATAATGCCTTTTGTGGTACGATTTACCAAAGGGAACCAAAGAAAAAGGATAGAATACGAGAAGAAAAAGTATACGAGAGCTTGGATAATGATGGAGTTTGGGATTTGCTTCATGAGGAAGACCTCAAGGGAGATGTACCCCACGAAGATTTGGGCATGATAAAGGATAAAACCAACGCTCAACGGTCAATCCTCAAAGCTAGCTACAATCCCCATTTCCACAAAGGCAAGGGAGTGAAACAAAATCAACAAGATTAAGGAATGGGTGATAAGAAAGTCTCCAAGAGGACCTAACCATGAAGAGGTGGTCCTTAATCTCAGCATCTAAAAGAAAGAAGAACGGTCAAGCTAATGACCTTAAACAAGCGTACTTGAGAGGCAATCTCATGCATATCCTTTGTAAACATTTCTTTTTAAGTCTTTAATCTTTCATGCTTTTAATTTCAATAATGATGATTATGTCTTGGGATAACCTTGTTCCAAAGATATTATTTTGCTCTAAGCTTAGGTGCCAAGGGGAAACTAATCAAAGCAAGGATCAAATCCAAAATGGAGTAATGGATGGACATTTCAAACAAGTCACCATGACTTGATTCTAATAGCATCACTTTGACTAAGATAAGTTCTTTTGAATTCAAGCATTTCATTTGCATTTCACCACTTTACAAGAATTTCAAGATTGATTTCGCAAAATCTTGAATTGAGACAAGTAAATTTATTTTGATCCAATTAAAAAACCTTTGGGACAAGATTTTACAATTTCAAGAAAATATGTTTTCCTTCCAATTTAAAAAGAAAATTCAACTTTGGACCAATATGCAAAATATCCCCTTTGAAACTTCAATTTTTAGAAACTTGGGGGACCACCTTTTAAATATATTTTTGTACTACTTCATCCCATCCACAAATTTAAGAGAGCACTTTTCTCTCGCTTCTACCTCTCAGTGTCACCATTTTTAAATCAAGGAGAGCAAGGAAGAAAATATTTATTTTCAAGGAGAAATTTGTGTTGAAAACTTTGATTTTGATTTTTCTAAGTTCATTCAAGGCTCTATCTCTTCATCCCATTCTCTTTAAAACATCAAGAACAAGGTATAAAAATCTCCAAAACCTCCTTTACCATCTTTGAATTTCGATTTTTAGGGTAAGTAAGGAGATAATGATGTTTAATGGGATTTTAGACTAGAGAAAGTTTGGTTTTGAAGGTTTCATGAGCTACATTTCCTTAGAAACACTTAGAAATGCATGAATCTAAAGTTGTATGCTTGAAGTGAATAGTACTTGAATTTTCTAGTTTGGGAAACTTAAACTTGTTGGTTCATAATGGCTATGGGTTTTAGATATGGTTAGAACCTTTCATCACTTTCTTGATTTGGGAAAATTGTTGAGGTCTTTAAGACACCTAGAAATGTTGATTTCTACGTTCCCATAAATAGAAAGTTGATTTTTAGTTCATTAATGGCTTAACTTGAGGTGATGGATTCAATGCTTGGTTGGTAGAACATGTTTTTCCTTACTACTTTGAGTCTTATCCATTATCTATGAATTTGGACATATTATATTAAGTGCACATCATGTCTAAATTTGGATTTTTTCTTTAAAAGGTATCATTTGGATTTTGAACTTGGTAGTTTAGAAAGCATTTAGGCAAAAGCCATTAGTTTGAGAAGTGAAAAAGTCAAGTGCATGCTTTAACCTTAATGACCGGAATTTCGTTACATATTATGATGGCATTTTGGTTCTAATTAAGCATGATACATTTGGGTTAATGATTTAGCTTCTGAAAGTTTATTGGGTCATGGAAATTTTTGTGCTTAATTGATAATTCCAATTCAAGACTAAACCCTTTGCTTTCTCATTATGGTCTTTAATTTTTGAAACTCACTTTGCTACATTTTTGAGTGTAGGATCCAAACGAATGACACCACCACAACAAGCTATGAGTCTATCCTACCCAACATGGACAGAGCAAAGAATGATATCATCAAGGACCTCATATAAAGGGCCATCCATCGATTCCTCAAGACACTCATATATATGAGTAGTCACAAGGTACACATACAATCCCTTGTATGTACCATTGCATGTTTTCGTTTTATGTATTTGTTTTTATTAGTCACTCTCACAGTTTAAAATTCCCCAGGACGGTGAATTTTAAGTCTTGGGAACGGGCTTAGTACTAATGCTATTTTGAGTTTTGATATTTTCTTTTATTTTCATATTGAGTCTTGCGTTGTAGATAGTTATGAATTATAAAAAACCAAAAAAAATCGAAAAAATTTCAAAAAATCCAAAAATATTTTCAATTTGTTTTCAAAGCTTTGCATATAGATTGCATCTATTTGTAAATACTTAGTTTGTTAGGAGAATATAGGATTGCATTTTGCATAGGGAACAATGATGAAACTACCTCATAGATAGTTGAGTTTTGTTTAATGAATAATGCCCTCACTAGAAGTAAGATGTTGTCTAGACAACTTTTTGTCTTAGGAAAATTCATGTTATTGACTACTCAAAGGTCTTCGCAACTTCGGAAGAAAGCTATATTTTGAGTCAATTCCTATCTAAGATGGCTTTTAATGAATGTTAGCATCTTGCTTATGGGCTTTGTCATAATTGCCCATAGGTAAGGAACTCACACCTAAGCTTAATTGAATGTAAAAAGGTATTGGCGATGGGATAGTTTATGGATGCTTAGCTTAGATTCTACGAGTTGGTTTTGTGATAATCATGGAGAAGTACATAGACTTTTAGTTGATCTTTGCACCATTTTACTTGTTTTGAGGATATTGGGCATATGGCAATACTTTTCTTATCTTGGTTTTGAGTTCCCACTTGTAAACCTAATTTCCAGGTTTGGTCTTTGTTGTTTGCTTGAGGACAAGCAAAGGACAAGTCCGGGGGTGTTGATGTGTACATATTTTCATGCATATTATGATGCATTATAGCTTACTTTCATCCACATTTAGGTTGTAAATATTGCATATAAGTCTTAGAATCCATAAGTTAGAGCCTAGAGTCTAGTTTAGGAACATATTGCATTTGCATATCATTTTATTTGCATTTGTAGGTGCAACTTCAAGATGAATTCATGGAGGCTTTAGAGGTTAATCTAAGGTGGAAATGAAGCTATAAATGAAGAAAAAAAGGAGCTAATTGCTATGAGAGAAATTGGGATAAAGTAGAGCATTCAAGAGAAGGAAGAAGAGACAAAGAGCTGTCCAGGTGCCCAGCTGTCGACCTTTAGGTCGACAGTGAGTCACTTTGGGTCAACAATAGCCTCCCTTGGTAGATTTTGTGCCCGAGGTGAGCTACTGTCGACCCTTGGTCGATGGTGGGAAACCTTTGGGCGACGACTGCCTCCCTTGACGTTAAGAAACCCTTTTTAGAGCACCCACACTCCTTCCTTTTAGTATAAATAACCTCCTATTGACCCAAGAACATAACAATGCTTAACTTTTGATTAACTTTACTTTTCTTTCATCTATTTTGAGATCTAACTTCTTGATACTTTTGAGTGATTTTGATCTTTTCTTCTCATCTCTTTCTTTAGATCTATGTCTCTAAGGTCATGGGAGCTCAAAGACAAAACTCTTATCTTTGGATTTCCATGAATCTTAGTGAGTAGATCCTTCTTGGATCTTTAGATACGGTAGGCTAGGGTTAGATCTAGAGTTGTCATGGATGATTAGGCTCGATTTTGGCATAGATTTCATTAAAGTTTATTGCGTGCTCATTGACGCCTAGAAAGTGTTCGATGAAATGCTTGAGAGAACTTGATCCATGTTTTTCATTTTGAGCTATGAGAGTAGTTTTCCAAATGTGACATCAAAGTGTTAAATGGATAGAAGGGCTTGAGGAACATTATCAAATACATGTTTAGATAGGCAACAAACGGGAGTTGAGCCTCGTAACGTGTATAGGTGAATAGATCTTCGCCATGAGAGTGGGTTAATCAATAATAGAAGAATCCTTGGTCTTGAAATAGCTTCACTCCTCTAATAAAGCCTTACCAAAGTCCATCACATTACTAGACCGACCCCGAACCCATTACCATTATCTCAAGATCCTACCTTTTTATTGTTTACATCCAAGTTCACTCTTTTATTACTTTACTTACTTGTTTACTTATTGCTTTCTTCTATGCATTTTCATTATGTTTGGCCTTATTGATCATTAGATTTAGTGGAGATAATAATAACCACAAGATTAGTTTGGTAGAAGGGGCTAATCGTGTTAATTAAAGGCCTTACAGATATGTTGTCTATCAGAAAGATGAGATTGATAAACAAATCAAAGAGCTGAGAGATAAAGGCTCCATTCATGACAATTGCATTCCATATTCTTCTTCGGTTATCTTAGTTAAGAAAAAAGATGGCTCATGGAGACTCTGTGTGGATTTTAGCGGATTAAACAACCGACCAGTCAAAGATAGCATTTATATTCCCTTAATAGAAGACCTGATGGATGAGTCGGGAGGATCAAAAGTTTATTCCAAGATATACTTAAGAGCAGGATATCATCAAGTGAGAATGGATCCTAAAGATGTGCATAAAATAACTTTTCAAACTAATAGTGGGAAATATGAGTATCTTGTAATGCCCTTTAGGTTAACTAATGCTTCAGCTACATTTCAGGGGTTAATGAATGCAGTCTTCAAGGAGTTCTTGAGAAAACTGGTTCTCATATTTTTTATGTATCCTGGTCTACAGTTCAAATATGCAAGAACACATTCAACATATAAGGCAAGTATTTCAGGCGATGCGGGAGAATATCCTTTATCCTAAATAAAGCAAAAGTGAATTTGCAACAAATAGAGTAGAATATTTGGGTCATTTTATACAGCTAGAAGAAGTTTCAACTGATTCTCAAAAAATTCAAGTTATCAAGGAATGACCTAAGTCTGGCAATTTAAAGTAGTTAAGAGGTTTTTTGGGGTTGGCGGACTATTATAGGCGCTTTTTAAAGGGATTTAGTCTTATTGCTAGACCACTCAACTTGTTGACAAAGAAAGATTCTTTCAAATGGTCTGAAGAAGCAGAAGAAGCTTTCCAAGCCTTGAAAAAATCTTTATGTAAAACACCTGTTCTTGATTTGCCATGGTTTGGCAAGCCTTTCATATTGGAAACTGATGCTTGTGGTTATGGGATAGGAGCTTTACTTATGCAAGAGAATCATCCCTTGGCTTATATAAGCAAACATTTTAAAGGAAAACAACTACATTTGTCTATATATGAGAAAGAGTTGTTTGTTGTGGTATTTAAAGTACAAAAGTGGAGAAATTATCTGTTGGTGGGGCATTTCCTTATTAAAATTGATCAACTAAGTCTCAATTATCTCCTTGATCAGAGGATGAACACTCCTATACGACAACAGAGGTTACTAAAAGGGCAAGGGAAATTTTATGGTTGATGCCTTGTCTCGAGTGGAAGGAAGTCAGGTTTTGCATATAGCAATGTCAGTCTTAAAATGTGACTTAATACAGAAGATCAAGGAAGGTTATTAATTCGATGCTGAACTCAAGAGATTGGTAGAAGAGCTCAAACAGAACAATACACTGAAGATACATTATTCTTGGAAAAATGGTTTGTTAAGAAGAAAATGCAAGATAATGGTTCCTACATACAACACAATTACAGATATGATCTTACGTTGGATGTATTATTCTAGTAATGGGGGACATTTGGAAGGGATGGAACTACTCAGAGAGTGAAGGGGTTGTTTTACTGGAAAGGCTTGACTAAGGATATATAATTTTTCATTAAAAGTTGTGATGTTTGCATCTCCTGGTCTTCTGGAGCCTTTGCCTATTCAAGACCCCATATGGACATAATTGTCAATGGATTTCATTGACGGTCTACCTTTATCTTTTGGCAACTCTGTGATATTTGTGGTAGTGGATCGTTTGACTAAGGCTGCTCATTTCACGGCTTTAACTCATCCCTATTCTACTCATCAGTAGATCAAGAGTTTTTGGATACAGTCTGTCGACTTCATGGCTTTCCAAAGACTATTGTGAGTGATAGAGATTTGGTTTTCTTGAGTGAATTTTGGAAGGAACTATTTGAATTACGAGGGGTCACATTGAATTACTCAAGTGCTTACTGATGTGTACATATTTTCATGCATATTTTGATGCATTTTAGCTTAGTTTCATCCACATTTAGGTTGTAGATATTGCATATAAGTCTTAGAATTCATAAGTTTAAGTCTAGAGTCTCGTTTAGGATCATTTTGCATTTGCATATCATTATCTTTGCATTTATAGGAACACTTTGGACATCAATTTGAGAGCTTGAGATGATGGATTCTAGAGGCTAAAAGGATAAAGAATCAAGGAAATTTAGAGGCTAAAAGCAATGGGAGAAAATAGGATCAAAAGAGGCTATCAAATGGAGAATAAACAAGCCACAAGTTGTGAAGGTGAGCTACCGTCGACCCTGAGGTAGACAGTAGCCAACCTTAGGTCGACAGTGGCTTAGGTTGACGATCTTGCTGCCCAAGGTGAGCTACTATCGACCCCAAGGTCGACAGCAGCGTACCTTAGGGTGACAGTAGCCTACCTTGACAAGAAAACTAGCTTCTTTATACTTATAAATACCCCTTTAACCTAGTTTTATGTATCCAAGACTTTTACAACTATTTTCCTACTTCAAGATTGAGTTTTTATGCTTTCTATCTTGATCTTTTAGATCAAGAGTCTCTATTTTGAGTTTGTTTCTTGGATCAAACATCTATCTTTATCTATGAAATCTTTATCTTTCTCTTCATCTGTTTTCTTTCTCTTTATGTTGTGTGAGTAGTCTCTTTTGATGAATTCATGGGTGTTGAGATCTACTTAGATTAGGTTGTAATATAGTGTTAGGGATGGCTAATCTAAGGTTTCCAAAGGATTTGGTGTGCTTAATGCTAGGTTTTAGAGTAGCTAACTAAGATCTATATGTGTATATATTTCTCGCCAGAGAGGTGTTCGATGAAATGTCGAGGAGAACCAAATACTTGCTATTTCAATCTAGCCAATGAGAGTTGTTTTCTAGATTTATTAGTGACTATATGGGTTTGCTCTTAATGATTCCTAATCAATTTATCATTGGTAACAAAAGAGAGTATAACGAATGCGATTGATAAGGAAATGGCATCTTGCCATGAGAGTGGATTAAGCTAGTATTGCCTTTGGTCATGCATTTGTTCTCAATAGTTTGATATAACACCACTATTACCATCTTTCTAAGTTGATCCATTACAACATCCTTGGTCCATCATCTTAGTTTATTGTTTATTTCAAGTTTGCATATTTAAGTTTATGTTTGCTTTTTTTGTTTAAGTTTATTTTTTTTATTTAAGTTGCTTACTTTGTTGCTTTGCTTTCTTTTATAGATTACTAAGAAAAACCAAAAAAGACCCCAACCTTCCTTATTTGCTTAGATTAGGCTTGAACCTGTATTCCTAATGCTTAAATCTATCTAGCTAAGTAATTTGCACCTTGTGATTCGACCCCCAAGTACTACAATGACATATCCGTGCACTTTTGGATTGTGTTATTGTTAGGAAATAGGCTTATAAATTTAAAGTTTCGTTGCTCGTTCTCTTTCAACCAGCAACAAGTTTTTGGCGCCGTTGCCAGGGAGAATGATTGCTAGATTAAGATTTTCTTTGGGATTTCATTAAAGTTTGAGACTAAGCTTTATTTTTCAAGTTATTTAGCTATTTTCTTTTTCTTTTTGTTTGTGCTTTGTAGAAAGGATGATGAATTACCAATTTCAAGAAGGAGTTGGCGGAATGAGAGCATATGAGGAGACTATTGGTGACTTTGATACACCAATCACGAGAAACACTAGGATGAGAATAAGACCCCCACCACGAAATCAACTCTAGCCTCATCAACATGATCCACAATGCAAAATTCTTCGGTTTGGACATGGAAAACCCTATTAAACACTTGAGAACTTTGGAAGACTATGCGACATAACCAAGATTCAAGGAATTCTCGGAGATTATGTGAAGATATCTCTCTTTTCTTTCTCATCAGGGGATAAAGCTTCACAATAGGAGAAGACCGTGGTTAGTTCTTCTATAACCACTTGGGATCAATGCAAGAGGAAATTCCTTGGACAATTCTACTCGCATAGAAGGACTATAAACTTCCGGAATAGCATTGCTAACTTCGAACAAGGGATTGAAAAGACACCGATGTGCATAGGTTTATGCATTTTAGAACTTATACTTTTATGTTTTAGATGCATTTAGGTTGTAAATATTGCATATAAGTCTTAGAATGCATTAGTTTGAGTCTAAAGTCTAGTTTAGGAACATATTGCATTTGCATCACATTTTCTTTGCATTTGTAGGTGCAACTTTGGAGATCAATGTGAGAGCTTGAGAAATGGATTCTAAAGGCTAAAAAGACCAAGAATCAAAGGGATTTAAGGCTAGAAGCAATGGGAGAAAGTGGGGATCAACAAGGCATCAAAGAGGAGCAAGAAGCCACAAAATCTGCTAAAGGGAGGCTCTCATCGACCTCAAGGTCGATGGCTGGCCACTTGAGGTTGATGGCTGCTCACCTTTCCAGCAAACAACACTCTTGCTGGTAAAGGGAAGCTCCCATCCTTAGGCAAGCTCCCATCGACCTCCGAGGTCGATGGCTGCTTACCTTTAGCCGAAAATCACTTTTCTCCACCTATATATACCCCTTTGACATATTTTTATTGATGTATCCTTCATCCATCCTTTGAGCCACCAAGAGACAACAATTTTAGAACTTTAAAGATTTTATTTTTATACTTTACTTCTTGATCTTTAGATCAAGATTCTATCTTTTAAAGTTTGGATCTTGGATCAAACACTATCTTTATCTATGAAATCTATCTCTTTATCTTCATCTCTTTTCTTTTTCTTCTTTATGTTGTGTGAGTAGTCTTTTTGATGGAACCAAGGATGTTTAGATCTACTTAGATTAGCTTGCGATAGTGTGTTAGGGATAGCTAATCTTAAGTTTCCTAAGGATTTGGAGTGCTTAATGCTAGGTTTTCGAGTAGCTAAATAAGATCTTGTTATGTAAGCATTTATCACCCGAGAGGTGTGTGGGAACCGAAATTCTCACTGTCAATGTTATGTGGTTCACGGACTCTATTAGCCAAAGATCAGCAGATCGAGACA
>OVAN01006361.1:0-21452 GCA_900406275.1 Anastatica hierochuntica
TTTTTGAAAAACAGACAATACAAAGGTGTATTTTTGTAAGTCTCCCAATATAAAAGGTGATGACTAAGTATCAGGATAATCAATATTCTGAATTACTTCCTTGAACATTACGTTTAGTATTTTACGTTGTGGTTTTCCATCATTGTCTATAATCAAAATCTTCAATCATTATCTAGATTTAACTCTAGAAAAAACATACAATTTTCCTTGCTAAAAACAATCCAACAGTCACAAGCGTCTAACCCTAACTTTTGTTGATAGTCATGGCAAATGAAACTCTTAGCGAAAATTGTTTGCGGCGCATCTTAAATGGAAGTCTAGTATCAGATGGTGTATCAACATACGTGGTATAAACACCTTTTCGCCAGCTTTGTTCCCTGTTATAATCTTCGCTTCAACTATGTGATTAACCAATTGAGTTATATGCAATCTCGTACCATTACACAACCAACTACTAGGATCAATATTCCTAAGCACCATTACTGGTGTACGAACCTTAAAACGAAATTTTTGTTTAGGCAAACCAGAAACTTTGATAATACTAAAGAATTTAAGAGAAAATACAAAATTACCCTTAAAATTAGTATCTGATGGATCTATACTGTAGGAGCTGAGATAATTCCTTTCTTCTCCTAAAAAATTATTAACGACAATTTTTGAATAAGATAATACTATAAAAAGAACAAGATAAGATACAAAATAAATAGCATACAACAATTTGATATATACCTGCGAGACGATCAAGCATGTAGTCATTTATTATATCAACATCATCATTAGCAAGGCACAATATAGCTCTCTCTTGAAAGAATGTTGGATATTTAGAATCTTTATAAGAATGTCCATAAACTACAGACACTATAGGTTCAATCAGGTCAATGTACTATGTGATCAACAAATCTTCTGAATTTTGAATCATAACTTCCCCATCATTTGGCTCATTAACCTTTCCATCACCAATGTAAAGAATCCACTTAGAAAATAACCCATGCTTGATCAATACCTTGTTGTATATTACACGCAGTAAATTCATCAGGTTTAATAGAAATTTCAAACCTGGAATGGGCGGTCCTTCGACTTGGTAACAACAAAGAAGCTATACCGCTAGGGGCAACATTTAGACCAATTTCGCCTTTACTACGTGTAGCAACTGAGAGTATGTTCCACAAAAAATTTTTGCTTGTACCTTCGAATCCATAACACCCTCTTCATTGTTGGAAACAGCTCATAAAATTTCATCATAATTAGACTTTTTTTTATCAGCTAACTGAGAGAAAATCTCATCATGTTCCAAGCATAACTCTTCAACATTATATGATAGTTCATCATGTTGTAGTTGATTATGGTTGGATGCTTCGGAAAATTCATTCTCCTTAGGCGTATCAAGAAAATAACTTAGAGAACTGTTCTTCTGTTTCATAATATTATCTATCCTTTTTAAAGTACGATTAGTGATCTGATCTTGATTCAAAATGAGAACTACAAACATTTTTAAAAGTTGAAGCAATTATAAATATACAATAAGATAACTTATATCGAACAAATAATTAGGTTCATATTCGTTTGTGTAGCTGGATGTTGCATCCAATTGTTGCATCTAGATGTTGCATCTGATTGGTGTATCTGGATGTTGTTCATTTTTGAATTTGGATTTTGCATCTAAATGCAACATTTGAAAGCAAGATTTTCGTTTGTGCATTTGCAATTGCATCCAGATACATCAAACTATTCTTTTTATAAAAAAAAATTTATGAAATAATTTCATCTCTTTCATAAAAATTATTTTTGCGATTTTTTCTTTTTGGAGATTTTTTTTTTTGCGTTTTTGCGATATTTACGGGTTTTGCAGTTTTTAGGTGGATGTTTTGGTTTTTGCAATCTATACGATTTTTGTGGATTTTGCAGTTTTTGACGTTTTTACAGGTTTTACGGATTTCCGTTTTTACGATTTTTGCGGTTAAATCGGATTTTGCGGTTTTAGCAGATTTTGCGGGTTTTGTGGGTTTTTGCAGTTTTGGCGGTTTTTTTGCAGATTTTTCGGTTTTGACAGTTTTTATATTTTTACGGATTTGTGGTTTTTACGGTTTTGCCATTTTGTCGGATTTTGGCAGTTTGGCGGTTTTTGGGGTTTTGGTAGTTTTTTTGTAGATTTTGCGGTTTTACTTCTTTTTTTGAATTTGCGGTCTTATCGAATATTGCGGTTTTGGCGGTTGTGGCAGTTTTGGCGTAATTTGCGGTTTTGTCGGATTTTTCGGTTTTGGTGGTTTTGGGTTTTTTTGCGGATTTTGCCGTTCTGGTGGTTTTTACGATTTTTTACATATTTGCGGTTTTGGCGGTTCTTGCAATTTAGACAGTTTTCTGCGGATTTTGCAGTTTTTATGATTTTTAAAGTTTTTACATATTTTCGGTTTTTGCAGTTTTGGCGATTTTTTGCGGATCTTCGGTTTCTACGGTTTTTGCGGTTTTTTTGGATTTTGCGATTTTGGCCGATTTGTCAGTTTTTCGGTTTTTACGAGATTTACAGTTTTAAAGGTTTTTCTGATTTTGCGTTTGACGGTTTTCATGGATTTTGTGGTTTTGGCGGATTTGACGGTTTTACGGTTTTGCGGTTTTGGTAGTTTGTACGAATTTGCGATTTTTTCGGTTTTTTACGGTTTTGCCGGCTTTTACAGTTTTGGCAGTTTTTAAGATTTTATCGGTTTTTACAATTTTTTTGATGAACAAAACTCATCCAAACTCTACTAATAAGCTCATCCAAAATATCTAGATTTTTTGGATGAGTTTTGATTTGCATCCAATTACTTCATCTAGATCATGTTTATAATTTGCAGAAAACGAATATCATCCGATATCTGCATCTAGATGCAGTATCTGGATGAACAAACAAACAACACCTAGATACAATGAACAAAAAAAATGATTATACGAGGATTATGTGATTGTCTACGCTCTATTATAAAAATATTCTGAGATAGAAAATCACATGTTGATTCCTATACATGTTTCAGATTAGATAAGCTGACAGATAACATCATTGCAAAAAGCTTTCGAACATAATTTCCAAATGCCAGAAACTACATTTTTTTCAATCCATCAATATACTTCTTTATCATCATCCAACAAACCTAGCTTGTAACATGCCTCCTTGAAACTTGGTAGAAGAATACCATTAATTGTCCTCATATCTTCGTACGATCTTGGACCTCTTTTAATATCAAGCATACATCTCATAAAGTATAAATCAACTTTAGATGGAGAAGCATGATTTAATCTTCCAATGGAAAATCCTCTTTTTCTTCTACACCAAACTTTATCCTTCCTCACATAAATAAACATAGCAGGCAACTATGCATAAAGAGCTCCCTTGCTTAGGGATACTCTTCGTTGCAATCAAACCAAGCAAAGAACATAGGCCTATAAACATCAGGTATGGACAAAATACTTTCAACATCTTCACCATCCTTTTATATAACTATATTCGCATTAGGAAGATGAAAAGTGAGCTTCTCCACTGGCGTTGTTCGGAAATGAGTAGGAAATGAAAGAATCCTCCAAGTAGCTTCAAATGTAGAAATATACTAGAATATTTCATATAATAATGTACAATGAAAACTAACAATAATTATATAAATAAAGTAACAATATAAATGATACACATATAACAAACCTTGCATCGAAGTACTTTTTATTTCATCGACTAATTCATCGATTTCTTTATAACCATTATTGTTTTCTCCAGTCTGGGGTTGATTATTGTCATTCTTAGACGTTTTAGGAGCACTGCACGTTAATGTTACTGAAATAGAATATTGTCCCTTGTTAATGTACTTAAATAAGTACTTAATAGAACGTGATTGGTTACACCATTCAACGTTAATATGCGCATGATAATGAAGCAATAGCTGCTTGGTATAAGGAACAACAAACCTGCTGTCGCATTGAACATCTTTCTTTACAACAACATTTCCCTTTTCCCTAATTCGATAGACATGATAGTTTTGGCCGTCAATGGTAGTCTTCTCAATGTACTTCCTTGGGAAAATCTTAGTTACTTACCGTCTACCGTACATGGTGAGCTTCTGTTAATAACACCGAATGGGCCATGAATCATCAATTCCTTGAAAACAAAATACAACTCTGGTTCTGCTACTTCATCACGTATCTCAGCAGATATCTTTACGATCAATATCTTCAGGAGATGATAATTTACTCTTAGAGTCCATGAACAACAAAATATGAGCATGTGGAAATCCTCTTTTCTGAAACTCTATTGTATACATAGCTGAAACAAACATGCAAATATAGTTAGATAACAATAAACAAATAAAAAGCTATGATATGAAACGTAAATCAGAAAAAACATAATAAAATCAAACCTGAAATAGTCTTCCCGAGCAACTGATTTTTAATTAAATCATTCATCATAAGATCTAGCTTTAACTTTAAAAGTCGGCAACACAAATTCAACTTGTCTTCAGATCTTAGATTGTATTTATGTAGAAATCTTGTCAACTCAGGCCATTTCGGGTTGCATATGAAAGTTATAAACAAATCAGGAAAGTCATGATACTTGCATATAAACATAGCATCCAAATATATTTGATGCATATACCTTGGGCCACCAGTAAAAGATGGTGGTATAAAAAATTTCTTGCCTTCAATTGTAACGGTATAGTCCCTATCTTTTGCAGTTTCCACAAACTTGCTAAAATTTGTAGACATAAGATTACTCTGATTTTTTTCTGATAAAGCTTACACGCTTAGACTCAAATGTAGTATAAGCATCAACTAAAAGTTGTTGGAGTAATCTTCTAGATAGCAACATTACTTGAGAACTAATATTACGCATCAGTATACGATATGCAAACAACTCTCTCAATGTTAGAAACTCCTCTTCTTTTTTTAACACATGTATGAGAAACTTCAAGTACAACTCTGAATCCGTCCTCTCGATATGGAAAAATCCATGGATATTGTAATGATAGATAGCAAGGATGTAACTCATGAATACTCTTGAGCTTACCATTATGCTTTTCCAAAACAATATCTCTCTTGTCCATGTTATATTGAAAATCACCAAAAACCAAAGCAGCGACTTCTGAGGATGTAGGGAGACTGTATATACGACCATCCTTCTCACAATTATTAATTAAAACCAACCAAATAGGATCATGATTTTCTCCATTATTAAACCATTCTCTAAAATTCCTGAAAGTCTTCACATGAACATTACACTCCCTTAACATTGAATCCACCAGCAGAGGTTTAATTCTATATTCATCAGGATTCCCACCACTGTATACATATTAATTAAATAAAAAAATTACCATCATAAATTATAATTTTTGAAAAATAAATGACAACATACAATAAAATACATAAGCAATACCTTATTGTTGACATCATGTTTCGAATGCATTGGTCGTGTCATGAATATAAAGCTGAGAAAATTTGGCTTCATCGTTCTTCGATGGTTTCATACTACCAATCAAGTGATAGTTTTCACCATGAAGTTTAAAAACCTTAGGACCATGACCTTTGTTTACTGAGTTATCAATCTTTCCAACAAGCAATGTAAATGAAAACATCATATTTGTAGGTCTTATGTTGTCTTGATAGTTACTACTGAAATCATCATTTCTAGTTAGATGGCGAATAAGAAGTTGTGGTGGTTCTCTTAGTTCAGGGAGTTTGACTTTGCCTTGGACGCAACAATTTGTGAAAATAGGTGTTCTGGTCTTCCAATTCTTCATGATTCTCTCGTTGAACCAGAAAAGTGTACCACATTTTCGACATTCGTGATTTGGATTACCATCATCCTTATAACCTATAACATAAATGTCATGCAGGACATAAAAAGCATTAAAAACTTATTGAACGTTAACAACATGAGTATAGTATATACCGTTGGTTTTAGTTGAAGGTTCCCCAATGATATCATTTGAGTTACGTTGCTTGGGTACCATATCCCTGAATAGATTGGCTAAACAATTAGCAACACTTTCGATTTTGTTTTTATTTAATCTTATGGACGATGCTTCTTGACCTAAGACTATGTCATCATCTTCACAGTTATCTTGATCACTGTCACTGCTTGTGAATTCATAAAATTCTTCACTTTCATCTACGATAAACATATAATAATTAAGTACGTTTATATAAAAATATAAATGTTAAAAGATAGTATTAATAAGTAAATACCGCTAGAATCATTTCTGCAAATTTATATGGGTATTACTTGATGACTGCATCAAACCTAAAACATTATCTTAAAGTTAATTTCAAAACACAAGAAAAATTAGAAGAAATATAATGCATATCAACAAAATCTTAATTTTTATATAATTTTTACAAAACGTTAAGCATACAACCTAATAACTTAGAATTTATGTTACTTATCTAGCAAGTTCTTTTATCAAAAATACTTGTTTTGGATGCAACACTACGGCGTTGTAGCGACGGTGTATAATGTGTGTTGGTAATATCACTAAATACCATAGAAGAATCTGAACTCCTAATATCATTTTTTGCTCCATTAGTATGTTCCAGCTGTGTATTTTCGTGGTCTACGAATTCCACGACCAAAGAATAGTCAGTAGTTTCAAAAATATTTAGGAAATACTGATGTGCATAGGTTTTTATGCATTCTAAAGCTCATTTTATCATGGTTTTGTTTGCATTGAGGATGTAAATATTGCATTTAGGTGTTAAAATCCATCTTGTGTTTAAGTTGAGTCTAGTTTAGAATTTTCGTCTTTGCATTGCATTCTTTTACATTTGAAGGTACATCCTTCGGTGATCGATTTGAGAGTTTGGGATGATGGATTCTAGAGGCTAAGATGATGAGGAAACAAAGGAATTCAAAGGCTAGAAGCAATGGGAGAAGATGAATAAAAAGAAGCAATGGGAGAAGATGAATCAAAAGAAGCAAAAGGGAATGAAGAAGGATCAAAATGGAGTCAAAGATGTATGTGGAGCCATGAAGTTTGGATGTTGATTTAAAAATTTATGAAAAGAAGCCAAGAAGATAAGAATCATTTGGAATCAACCTATGGTAGGCCTTGCAAGGAGGAAGTATATGCAAATAATACGTCATTCTGACTGCAATTGAAAATGCCAGAAGATGCTGCTGCCCAAAGTGAGCAGCTGTCAACCTCAAGGTCGATAGGAGCTCACTTTAGGTCTACAGCAGCCTTAGTTGAGGCTCTGCTTTCCAAGGTGAGCTGCCGTCGACCTCAAGGTAGATAGTATCGCACTTTTGAGCGTCGACATCTCACTTTGACGAGTTTTATTGCTTCTAGGGCACCCATTCTTCCCCTCTTTAATACAAATACCCCCTCTTAGCCTCCAAGAATATAACAACTCTTCTCTTATCAATTTCTCACAACTTTCTTGGATGTTTTAAGTTTATTCTCTTGATCTTTAAGATCAAGAGTCTCTCTTTCTATTTTGCATCTTAGATCAAAAACCCAACTTTATCTATGATTATGCTTTCTATTTCTTTTACTGTTTTCTCTTCTATGATTTGTGAGTAGGTTCTTTAGATGGATCTTGGATGTTTGAGATTTGGCTAGTTAAGATTATAATGATGGTGTTAGAGATAGTTTATCTTTAGTTTCTAATAGATTAGGGGGCCTTAATGCTTGATTTGAATGAATCTTGACATGTAATCATTTCACGCCCGAGAGATGTTCGATGAAATACCTAGGAGAATCTAATTCATGTTAAACTTAGCTTAGCCAATGAGAATTTATTGCTAGGGATTTTATTGATTATATGGACTTGTTCTTAATGATTCCTATTGATTTTCAATTGCAATAAGCGAGAGTTGAGTGATTGAATCATATAGGAAATGGTTTGCTACCACGAGAGTGGAGTAAGCTATAAATGTCTTTGGTCATAGAATTGTTTTTGATAGCTTGATCTAACACCATTATTACCATCTTACTAGTCTCTTCGATTACACTCACCCTTCATCCATCGTTTTACTTGTCTTTAAATCTAGTTCTGCTATTTAAGTTAATGTTTGTTTCTTTTGCTTAATTTACTTTCTTTCTTGCTTTATCTATCTTGTTTATGTTATTGATTTTTTTTCCTTGCTCAGTAGATCGTTAGGAAACCAACCCTTCTCGATTTGCTTAGATTATGAGGAATTGTGTATTCTCAAAGTTTAGATTTTTCTAGCTTGACGTACTCCTTGTGGTTTGACTCCAAAGTACTATAATAGCATATCCGTGCACTTGCAGATTATATGATAGGTAGGAAACGAGCTTTTATAAATATTAAAGCTTCATTGTGATTTTGTTTGTATAAAAAAATACATATCAATAATTATCAGTTTTAATGAATACACTATATTTTCATCGTAATCGTAAAACATTTACCTATCTATACTATTAAAACAGAAGTACACAACTTTATCTTTCGTGTGATATTACTAATTTTGAACTTTTATATTAATATTAACTATGCACCCTAATATGTCGCCTAACAACATGATTATCAAATCCTTTAACTCATCTAATTAATTTAGTTATTTAGTGAGTGATTAATTGATTTTCCTCTCAATTTTTTAAACACTAATAAAAATTTAAAATGACAATATTTAAAATTAAATTCATTAATTAACAATTTAAAATGACATTTTTTAAAATGATTAAATATGTATAATATTCAATGCTTTTAAAACCGATCTGGCAACTGAACTATCGATTTCAATATGATATTATGATGTTTTAACAAATAATATTATAATTGAGAATAAATCTCTTATTTTGAAAACTAAAAGTGTAATTTAGCCCAAAAAACTATATTAATTAATAAAATAAATTAAACTTGATGTTTAAGAATTGAACCCCGTTCCAATTCGATTCAACCCCGTTCCATTTCGATTCAACAGTTCGTCGGTGTTCGGCTCTTTACTAGTTTAATATGATATTTTAACTCGTCTAGTTTTCTCTTGGTTTATTTATGATTCAATTGGCTATCTTTTCGGATTGTGGACGAACAAGATCCGACCCCCGAATCGGTTTCATTTTAATAATATTGCATATCACTCATAGAAAAAGAATTAAATCATAAATATAAGGAAACTAAAATTACAAAAACTTTTAATTTAGGGAATCATTATGCATTTATAAAATTCTTTATATGAGTTCTACAAAACAGAAATTTTACAATGTTAGTACAAATGAATTGACTTTATAATCGTATTATTGTTTAACCCATGATATAAATAAATGGTAGGAGAAACAAATTTTCATTTTGACATCGACAATCCATATCATTGATACTTTTCATTAATGAAATTATTAGCTCTTTACTATAGTTTATAATAAAAACTCATATAATCTTTAAAAATATATTTTTATCCGTGGTGAAAGAAAAAATATATATATTTTTGTATTAGATTATACCATGATAAAAAAAAAAGATTCTCGCGCTTTCAAAGCGCATATCAAAATTTAGTTCTCTTTCTTTTTGCTGAATTTCGATTAGTTGAGTTTTAAACATGAAGGATGTTTGAATTCATCTCTTTCTATTGCTAGAGAAAAACAATGGAAGAACTATATAAATATATATATATATATATATATATATATATAACCTAAATAATATCTTAACAATATGATCTGTTTTCAGAAAATTAGTAAATTAGTTACACCTATAAATTGTTCAATATTGATATTGGATATATATGATTAAATAAAAAAATATTATAAATCTAAAAAAGTAACCAATCAAATATATTTTTTTTATTTTTATTTATTTTTATTTATTAATACATCTATGATATCATTGTAATTAACATATAGTATTTTTATTCTCAAGTATTATGAAATTAATCATTTAGAACATAATACTTTTCATTATTTCCAGAGTTGTATCATTTGTACAATATTTTTATTTGATGTTGTAATTTAAACTATAAATTTGAATTATTTAGGTTTCAACATAATAACATGATTGAATAATTAAATAAATATATAACTTTTAAAATAAAAAATAGGGGTTGTTTAGATTTCATGACTCTTCCATTTTTACCCATGTATATGACTATTTATCTTTTTCTATAAATATATGTGTCGGATTAAGTTTTGATTTGTTTGTTTTAGGATTTTTTTAATAGTTAGCTAATATATTTCTTATTTTAACAATTCGTTGTTTTTGCTTTTAGTTTAAAAAGGTAAGACTGAAGAATAGAAACAAACATTTGGATGGATACAATGGTTCAAGCAAAAAGTCTGACTCGAACGATGGAGTATACTGTACGATAGTGATGAATTTTCCAGCGATCGAAGTGTAAAGCAAAAGTTAATGATCTAGAAGATATGTGTAGTGATAGTGAAAAAGAAGAAGAAGATGCCGACGATGATCGTGATGATGATGGTGATGATCTTCCGAATCCCAGATCCGATTTTGGTGAGGAACAACCAAAAAAAGAAGAACAAGAACTAGTGCATCATATAAGAATTGATTTTAAATAAAATTGATTTTGTAAAATGTATTTAAAAAAGTTTATGTTCATATTTTTTGTAATAATAAAAATATATGTTAATATATATATATATGTTTATATATATATATATATATATCAATAAAATTAAAATTAATATACTCCTTATCATATATTACTTGAAATATGATTTTATGATTTAACATATTTTTTATTCTTAACTAACTTTTTTTGTTAATTAGATTCTAATAATTTTTAAAAAGATAGTCCAATAACTTTAAAAGAAAAAAATTGAATTTATGAAAATTTATATAACAACCCATAAATGACGTTAATTAAATTAATTAAAAAATTTATTGTTTTGATGTAACATTTGTTGTAGATTAAGTACATTTTGATCAAATAAAAAAAATTAAGAAATGATGACATAATTGAACGGCTAAGTAATTATAACATGAAAGAAAATCTTGCAATTACTTGTAAGGATATAAAAAGTAAGATTTTTAATTAAACGTTCGCGTATCTCAACACAATTCATATATTGTATCATAATTATTCACAACTTCATCAACAAAACAAATAAAACTTGATTTCTCTCTTAACCGTTTTCAAATAAAATTTTTAACCATCTTCTTGTTGTCTAAAATGAAAGAATACACAATTATTTTCGAATTAAAGATGTCTTTGATGAAAAAATAGAAGATTCGTGTTAAAGTCGTAAGAAAATAGATAACAACAAGATTATTGTGCGGTGACATGAAGGAGATGATAGCTGATATGAGAAGGTAACTAATTCGAAAAAATTGTTATGTAAATATATAACATGATTAAATTAAATGCGACTAATTATTTAACGTTTCTATCTTAAGCAACAATTTTATATGTAGATATTACATAAATTTTTTGTGTTTGAATGCATATACCAAATACTTTTGTGTTCAGTTTCTTTAAAGTTTGAATATTTTGATTTTCTTTTGTGTTCTGATTTAGATTTATTCGTATAATTTTATGTTCTCAAGTATAAATTTTTTTGTAAGATACTTGATGGATCTTCCATTTAGAGTCTTGCATAAAAATATGGTTTGAGACACAGTTTTATAAGGATATTTCGAGATTTCATCTTTTAGATATAATTAATTTCTAAAACATGTCATACAATGTTATTCTTTGTAATATGTATGAACTAATTTTCAAACATGTAAAAGAAATATTGTTTGTAATATGATGTATACTGTTCGTATATATATTGCAAGGTTCGATGATTCAAGTAACAACAATTAGTTCCTACTTTGACAAAATTCCAAATGATATCGAAGAAGGAGATCGGATAACAATTAAGAAATTCAAAAAAAAATTCCAATCATTCGTTTGGCCTAATACAGATGTTCAAAACCAGATTTATACTAACAGCACTACATAGTTAGAAAAACTACCAGAAGTTTCTAAGCGACCTTCTCTTTATGATTTTGTTGATTTTAAGGATTTGTATGATGCTCCTATAACTTCTTATGATAAAAAGATAAAGTTTACGTTATACATATAATCATGTTATGTAATAAAAGTTGACATGTTCGTTTAATTGTGGAGAGTTGATGTCGTTGGTGCAATTATGTGGGTTGGAGAATATTAAAGCATCAAAGAGTCAAATGAACCATCTTGTTGGTTGGAAGAGAACAGAACCATAACTTTCAAAATAAAAGACGTAGAGTGTGTACATTGTTCTTATAGCTATATAAATTACAATATTGACATCTATTAATACAATTTAGTGTTTTAATTATCTAATAATTATTAGAAATCCAATATGTTTTTAAATAACGTATATTGTCTTAGTAATATTACACTAAATTAAATTATCAGAATAACATAATAACTTAATAATTTAACATATGATTATATTTTGAGATAAATTTAAAGAGGAACAGTCATGGAGGGGAGTATTCAAGAATCTATGGCGATTGATTTTTACACTTCATATCACAACATACGAACATCAGGAGGTCACAATCCTCCAACGTTGTTTTGTATGTTTGGCTTCTTAAAGTGTTACAGTTAGGAAGTAAAGAAAATGTACTCAATAAATTAGTTACTGTAATAACACTAATTTATATCTTGACCTAACTAATGATTCTATTTTTTCAGAGGAAATCATACTGCACAATGGAAAGGAGTGTTCTCAATTTTTTTTCAGTCCTGAAAAAGATGAAGTCAAGGAGTTAAGAATAATGTAAGTGTACATATATATGATAAATTAGTTATTTAAATCTATTAATTGAATTATGTTCTATAACTATAAAATAATAACTTTTAAGACATTTTCATGACTAAGCCGAAGAAGAAATTGAAATGATAAAGTATCAGATACCTGAAGATATCAAACAAACATAACATATTTTAAGTTATCAAGTGTGTAATCTTGAACCATGTCAAGAACCTATTATTTTAGTTCATGAAAATTTTCTAAATGTTGGTTTAACTTTTTTTTAAAAAATATTATATTCGGTGTAAGGGAGTTTACCCTTTCTTTATTTTTTTAATAATATACACTCTATTATTAAATTTAATATGTTATCTTGTTTTGGGTGATAGCATATTATAATAACTAAATAATAGAATAATATCAAAGATATAAATAATAGAATTAAATATTTCGTTTGCATAAAGCTAAAACTCATAATAATATGTATCGCTTATTATGTCTTACAATATTTATAAAAATGGGATAATTTATATAGTATTTAACCAAATTAAATTTATAATTAAAATATAGTAAAATGAAAACTGACAATTAACGGGTTGATGTATTTAAGTTTGTTATAACCAATATAAGAAAGACATACTTTAAATATTTTGTTAAATAAGAAAAATATGTTGGCACTTGAGGTAAAATGAATTACTTATAGCAGATTAAATATAATATAACATAGAATATAAAATAATATCCCAAAATAAAAATATTTATACAATAAATAAAACATGAGGCTTTTTTATTATTAAAAAGAAGTGAATAACACGTGCTTATTAAAAAAAGATAACAAACTCAAAAGGCCAAACAGAAAAAAAAAACAAAAATTAATTAGAATTTTAATTATCTTTAGCCCCATGTATGAAATCAATAATCCAAAAAAACTTTCGGCCACTTTCTTCCGATTTTTCCTTCTTGATCATCAAATTGTATTCATTCTTCGTAACAGAATTCTGATCAAATGACTTAATCAAGTTAATCATGGTGCTCATAGTGCCTTTCTGAGGAGTTGAAACGTCATAATGTGATTTTGAAGATGATCCCATCACTAATTAACAGATTTAGAGAACTCTTGATTATCAAAACATGGTTATATTAGCTTTTATGTAAGAATTATGAAACAGTGATTACAGTTGATTAAAAAACACACGAAACTATAATGAAAATTAAATTAATTAAAACTGACCTCTAGTGCCTCAGATATAATCCGACCATCTTGAACAGTAGATGTCGTTGTTTCCTATAATTAATAAACACAAACTCATTAGACACCAAAGTTAGATATTATGCATACACTATAACTAGAAACATATTTAAATGAAAAATAACAATAAAGAATTATACCTGAGAGGATTCACCCATTATATATCAATATTGCCGACATTTCAGAGAACTCAACAATCATATCATTGTCAGTGATAATTTTCAGAACCTTATATGTGTCATACTTGAAACAAAGTTCTCTTTCTGAACTTCAATTTTAAATAAAATTTTTTTCCCCTATCAGATCTTTTAGAGCAAATGGTAACACTGCAGCTTTTTGAATATGAACATCACTTAAAATATATAAAATATAGGTTAAATGAAAAAATTAAAAGTAATAGGTTATAAAAAAGATTTAAACATATCATTGACCAGTCCAATAATCTTCGAAACTGGATGGTGAATAATCTGCATTGCCAAGTTATCAAATAGGAAAAACTTGGTTTCACTTGTACCATCGCGACAATGAGGTGAAGTTTATATCTGGTAATATATTAATGGTCGGGTCGAATAAGCATATAAATATTATTTTAATAAAGTATAAAAACTTAAAAAACATTAAAACAACACCTTGGGATAATTTTGGGATTATCATAATTGCATTTTACACAGAAGTATATGTGAGGCAACTTGAGTTTAGCATCTTCTTCATCAAAATCATCAATAGGAACGATGAGAAACTTCTTTGTACACACTTTGCAACTTAGGTAGTACCAATCCATATCAGCATCGATGCCACAAATGAGCCATGCCAATACACCATTCAACACACACACACACACATATATATATATATATATATATTGTATTATACGTTTAGAAACTATTAAAATATTGATATATAACAAAACAACAGAATCTAAATACATGTTTTTCTTTGGAAAACCTTAATGATAGTCTTCGTTGGTGTAGACAAAGAAATCATCCTTATCAGAGACACCATTAATCATAGTTAAAGGATTTTAATCCACAATTGCAAGTGCCATGCTATTATCGGGCAATATGAAATTATTCACAAAAAAGTTTTAAAATAATGTATACATTACTTTATCATTTCAAATGTTATATTATTATATAAGTCAATATTTAATATAACGTACGAATCTTTGAAAGATTCAACTTTTGACATTCCAGGGTTAAGTAGAACCTAGGAAACATTGTACGCGTTTGATACGCTACGCTTGTCTATATATAATAAAATGGATTAATATCATTTAATATGAACATTATATAAATGTTATTATATTTCTATGTAAAATAGTGTACCTCTCCAAACTTTTATTTTCCAAAACCGTAGAACGCAAATAATTTTGGTCAAACCATGATTTTAAAGGCGTTATTAACATAGGCAGTAAATAGTCCCCAAAGAACAAAAGGAAGAGATCATCACTAGAATATACAGTTTATGAATAAGTTAATTCGAGTATTAATTAAATATAATTATGTTTGTATATAAAACATAACACATGAGTAGAAAATACACTAGGAGTTATGAATCTTGATTGTTATCTTCAGAGTGTTCTTCCCGTTAACTGAAATATTCTCCACTTGACATACATTGACAATCTGACCAATAACATCTAAAAAAACCAAACTAAATGTTTGTAAATATTTTATAATATTTAAATTTAATCTAAAATATTTAAAGTTTAGCTCACCAATGAGATAGTTAGAATCCAATATACGGTCGAAAATATCATTGTAGTTATCTGGATAAAATCCATTCAATCAATAGGGAGTTGTTGAACATTTTTCACATGTGTGGTCGATAGAAAACTAATCTTGTAAGGATGATTAGCAGTCTAGTAACTACCAACGGAATAGTTCATGGAAAATTTTATGATAACTCTTGTACCACCTTGTGACAAAAAAGTTCAAATTATTGTGCCAAGTCTTTTTTAAAAGAAGCATGGATTTTATGTCCCTATAAAAAAAGAAAGAAACTTAATTATATTGCATAAACAATAAAAAATTAACATAAATATGATGGTTTATATATACAAATAACATTTTATATGAACAAAAAAGAAAAATAAACAATAAAACAAATATAATCTTACGTTTGAATCAATGAGAACCATTTCAATAGTGAGACACCAACAGAAGAATATTGTTTCCACAATCTTATTATTTTGACCTTGATCTTCCACATGTTTTTGAAAGGCTTCAAGTCAGAAACCAAGCTAAAAGAAGTCATGGCAGTAGATTTTTGATTGTAGTGTGATAATAAGATTGTTAGGTAGACATCACTTATATAGTATCAGAGTTGAAACAAATCCGTGAATTGTTATGGGTATATGTTGTAGAATAATAGTTGTTATTCCATTGTTAACAATAAAAACTTAACAGTAATGATTCACGGATAAAATTTTGTCAGTTTTTTAAACAACTGAATAAAATCTTATTTGTAAATATGTTTTTATTATAATATTTTTAAGGGATGTTTGCAAAAATAACTCACAAATTGTGGTCAAATACAAAAATGACTTTCTCTCTCCTCCTTTTTTAAAATGACAAGTTTTTTCCTTCTCATTTTTGTGTATTTATTAGTTATGTCATTACCAACATTTTATTTAATTAAAAACATAATTTTGAAAATACATCTACACCCTTCCCAACTCAACTTATTTACTAAAATGTCATCTTCTTCAATGTTGCAACCACCATGAACAACCAAACTCGAAGCTTTGAATGCTTCATTGAAAAAATATCTAACAATATTTGCTCAAATTTAGTCTTTAAACTTCATATTACGTCATTTCCTCTCTATAACAAACCAAAACACTATATAATTTTTCGTTTTCATGATCTCAAAATTCTGATCTTGTTGAGAGGAGCAAGTGGGCCAGTGGTTGCACCACCTCTGCATCCATCTCACGAAACCAGGGTTCGAACCCTGCACCTGCCTCAAGTGAGAGGAACTATTTGCCACTAGGCTATGATGACAAAAAAAAAATTCTGATCTTGTTGAAATTGACGTTCAGAGCATATATCACGACACAAACCACTTGGGTTTCGGTTCTGGGCATTTGAAGAAGCTAAAAGACAACCCAAATCCTGTTAAAGGTACATCTTAAGCTTCAACTTCTTCAAAGTTTCAGATTTGCATTCTGCAAACTGCCAGAGAAGTCTGCAGAACCAATAGCCGACTGCCAGAGAAGTCTACTCCAAAAAGTCAAAGTTTGGTCAACTACAAAACTAACCTGCCAAGTAAGGCAGACTTCTATAAAGAAGTCTACGCACGTCTGCAGACTTCTCGAAGAAGTCTACTTCGTCGACTGACTTCTTAGAGAAGTTTACTTCTTATGCAGGCTTCTATAGAGAAGTTTACTTTAAAGTTAACATTTTGTGATTTTAGTCAACTACAAAAGTAACCTAAGTAGACTGGGAGAGAAGTCCGCTCTGGAAAGTCTAAAGTTAGATCAACTACAAAACTAACCTAACTTTTTTTTTGCACACTTCTAAAGAGAAGTCTACTCCAAAAAGACAATATTTTGAGATTTTGGTCAACTACAAAACTAACCTCCACAGACTTCTCTGGAAGTATACTCGCCATTTTCATAGAAGACTTTTATGATAGTCTACTTTTAGACTTCATAATGAAGTCTGCGTTAACAGATTGTTGAGTATGTGATTTTAGCATATGTATTGAATATGTATTTTATGAATCTCTTCTCTAATATGTTGTATGTTTATTTTAAGCGGATGATGAGGATTATAGCATGTATGGAAAAGTGAAAGATGAGGATGTAGACATAGATGATTTTGTAACAAGAGGAGTAAGATCAAATTTTACATGGACCACTGGTCGGTAAACATTTTAGTTGTAAGGAAGATTTGCAGTCGAAGTTGCGATTGACGATGGTCATGTTAAAGTTTTCATTCAACGTATATAAGTCCATAACTACTCTGTTTATGGTCCATGTTCTCTGCAAGGATGTGGACAGAAGCTTAGAGCAGGAGTGAGGAACGAATTACATGTGTTTTGGGTGACAAAGTATTTGAATGTCCATGATCTATGATTTGTGGTAGATCGACTGAGTTAAAATTAACATTCATGGTAAAATTTATTCAGATTCGGTAAGATTAGCTGTGAAGTTAAATTCACTATTTTATGTTAAAGTTTCAAACTTCATTGTTAAGTCTGATGCAGACTTCAATATGAAGTCTACGTTCAAATTTCGTAGTGAAGTTTGCACTTAGACTTTAGACTAAATTCTGAATGGTTGAAATATGAATCTAGCCTTGATTAACATTATTTGCATAGTGGCAGAGGGATAGAAATTTAGTAAAATAAACTAGGAGAATGAGTAATAAAGGTACAAAATAAATATTGGAAGTAAGAACATAAAACAAAAGCCTACTATTTTTTTTTGGTTAGAAAAAACCTAATATTTTTTTAGTACAAAAAATCATCAATAGTCTTTAGTTCTTCAAACTTCTCCATCATAGCCTCATCCCACCTCTTGTAAATATGATAATCACCATCCTGTTGAAAACACAGAAGAAATAAACATAAGTTACCAAATAATAACATAATCGCAAAATGATTGTGTGAATTATTGCTAACTAAATTTTATAAAAACAAGAAGTCTGCTATAAAAGTCTGTGAGGGAAGTCTGTATAGGAAATCTACGAGATCAAAAACGAAATGTGGTACTCATAGAACTATTGCTTGTGCCAGATATGCTTGTAGATTGAGAGTAGTTGTACCTTCTCATTCTGTCTCATAAAGCAAAGACAAAGACACATCAAACTCTAAAACAACTTAAATTATGTATATTTGTGTAAAATAAAGAACAACAACTCACTTTGTTGGAAAAATTCTAAAGCTACAAAAGAACAAGAAAATCAAAGATGAAATATGTGAGACAGAGATTAATCTATAAGTAATCAACAAATAAGATAGAAACGAGCAAGAGATAGAAGGAAAACTAAATGAAGGATGAAGGAAAAGCTCACGAGGGCGGAGGCAGAGGCGGAGACAGAGGCGGAAGAGCAAGGTCCGGCGGCGGCGGTAGAGGAGGAGCAAGCTGTGGCCTGGTAGAGAGAAAAGAAATGTTAAAAATGTGTTTTTTGTTTTAGTAAGTGAAACCCTAAAAAATATTTGTTATATATGTTATCAGATAGGGTTTCTTTACACGTAAGTAGACTTCTTAGAGAAGTGTTAAATGAGGGGGAATCCAAATTTTGGGCGGAAAAATGGATCTGTAGACTTCTCATGAAGTCTACTTATATATGTATTCAACTAGGGTTTCCTTAAATCTAAGTAGACATCTAGTAGAAGTCTGAAACGAGCGGAAATCCGAATTTTGGGCTGGAAATTAATTTCGTTTAGGCGGAAAAATAAATTTCACTAATATTTAGGCGGAAAAATGGATATGGAGACTTCTGCTAAAGTCTACTTAACATACTAAGTGTGCTACATATAAAAACAAATAACATTAATTATTTATCGAAATCTTAATAAAAATAATAAAATATAAAAAAAATGTTTGTAATATTCATAATTAAAAATATGTGATTATTTAATATTCATAAGAAACGAAAATCCATCAAGTTTATTCAAACCTTCTACCACAAGCCAATCACATTTTCTCCAAACCCTAAACCCTAAACTCAAACTAGTGCATGTATTGTTTCTAACATAATTTACTTTAACATTTTGAATATAATTTAATTTTATGAAACAAAAATTTATATACTTCGTATTGATTATATTTAGTTTATCCATACATATTTTCAAACAAAATTAAGTTTTTGAATATTCTAATTTAATTACATCTAAAGACTTCTCATGTGAAGTCTTCAACGCAGACTTCACATGAGAAGTCTGCAACATTGCAAATAATCTTTGTTAATTATTCGAAATCTTAAATAAAATTAAATATCAAACATCAAAATATTTGTAATGTTCATAATTAAAGCATTATGTTGTGATTTAACATTGAAAACATATAAACTTAATATCATAAAGCAAACCCTTGAAGTTTAGTCAAACTCTCCATGAACATTTGTTTTCCCCAAACCCTAAACCATAAACTTTAACTAATGCATGAATTGTTTCTAGCCTAATTTATATTACTTGGTTTAAGTAAATTTAATTTTATGAAAAATAGTTTATATACTTCTTAAATGATTATATTTAGTTTATGCAAAAGCATTTTATAACAAATTAATTTTTCTTAATTTTTTAATTTAAAAACAAGATTTAATTATAACTTCAAACTTCTTAGTGAAGTCTGCGTATTTTGTAACCGCAAACTTCTCTTGTGCATTGTAGACTTCTCAAGATTAGAAGGATAATTATCCCATCTTGTTTTTTGTTTGGTCATAAAGAGGGAAATCCCTACCCCTTAGGTTACTTTTGCCAAATGAAAATATTGTGGGTTACACTCCTTAAAAGAATATGTTTTAGATTAGTTTTGTACATTTCCCCTATTTCTAATTAATAATATAAAACATAATTGCTCAATCGAGATATGATCATTTCGAGATCAAAATGCATTTAAATAATATTGAATCAATTAAGTAATTCTTTTAAAAGAATACTAGATTTTGACCTGCGCCAAGCGCGGGATTACAAAGTTTTTTAGAAAATTAAATATATGTAGTATTTTTTGTTTGTCAAAGATATCTATATTGTTTTTTATAGAATGATAAGCTATATATGATACACATCTAATATTAGGTTTTAAACAAAAAGTATATATTAATATAATATCACTGCCTTTAATATGATTATGTGTAATTGATGTACATACAGTTTCATGCATATTTTAGTGTGTTTTAGCTTAGTTTTCATTCATATTTAGGTTGTAAATAAGCATATTAGCCTTAGAATTCCTCATTTAGAGTCTTGAATCTAGTTTAGGTTCATATTGCATTTTGCATCCATCTTTCGCGCATTTGTAAGTGCTACTTTGGAACGAATTCATGGAGGATCTAAGGATGGATTCAAGGTGGTTAGGAAGCTAAGGAATCAAGGAAAAGAAGAGCCAATTGCTATGGGAGAAGATGGAACCAAAGGGAGCAAAATGAGTTGAAGGAATGGCCATGAAATGAAGAAACTGCAAAACGATCGACCTAAGGTCGATCATATGGTCGATCAAACCAAAACGACCGACCTTAGGTCGTTCATATGGTCGGTCATTTTTATCTGAAGGTGACGGAAATAAGATCAGAAATTCTGATCGACCTATTGATCGACCTGAGGTCGGTCAAAACGCAGATTTCGCCCAAAACTTCATTAGGGCATCCCTATCTTCCCCCTTTAGTATAAATACATTCTCGAAGCCTCCAAGAACATTTGTGCTACCTAAGATTTAGTTTTTAGATTTCTTTCAAGTTGTTTTGAGATTTATAAACTCTTTGTTCAGGGATCTCTTTTATTAATTTATGCATCTTTTCTCTCTTTAAATCTTTGTTTTTGATTTTTTCTTCATTTTTTTTCCATCAAAGTTTCTCCCTTTTTCCAAGATTCTTCCT
>OVAN01006362.1:0-21452 GCA_900406275.1 Anastatica hierochuntica
TTTGAAAAACAGACAATACAAAGGTGTATTTTTGTAAGTCTCCCTTTAAATTATCTTTGGATACAAATAATATATTACATTCACTTTACCACAATACCTATTTTTCATAGTAAATTTTTATTAATAAAAAGTTATAAAAAAACAGCAGATTTTTGGTTGAACTGCTGGTAAACAGGAAATTAATTTATTTGGATGCAGTTTGTTGCTAAATACATTGCATTGAAACGTAGTTTTCTCTTTTTACTTTTTTTCAAAAAAACGCAGAAGTATAAATTATGTGATTGGTATAAAAAAGTGGTTTTCCAATTTCGCACTTCAATAACGCACCACCAATAGCTCTCATTCACAACTTTAGGGTCCGAATGATAATATCGGTTTTTATATTACCGGGAAAGCGGATTTAAACTGCGGTGCAGTTCAATTTCAATATAAGCAAAAAGCGGGACAAGTGCAGTTACTACAAAGTAAAACGGTACGGAATAATGTTGATTGGTTAAAATAATTACGGTGCGGAATAAATGTGTTGATTAGTAAAAAATAAAATGAAAAAGTGATTTATAAATATAATAATTAAAATAACTTATATTATTGTATTAAAAAAATCCTATTATATTATAATCATTTATTAAATTTAACTATATTATATATAAATAACTGGAATGATTAAAAATTATTAGCAGCTATAACTTTATATACAAAACAACTAGAGTTGGGCAAATGGTTATTTGGTTCGGTTAGGAGTACTTAGTAACTATTTGGCAACCAAAATATTTCGATTCGGTTTCGGTTCGGTTAGTTGTCGGTTCTGTTAGTTAAGGAGGTAACCGAAATAACCAAAAATCTCGGATATTTAGAATTTTTAGGGTATTTTCGTATATTTTTCGGATATTTTGTTTATTTTTTTCAGATTTTTCAGAACTTATCATTGTCTAAAAAATGTTTACTAAGTTTCACTATATTTAAAGTAAATATTTTTAACTATGCCGCATGTAATTTTATATATATATATATATATATATATCGATTTTGATAAAGTTGTAGGTTATTTATTTATTTTAGTTGCATATACATAAATATATATCTATTTTTATATATAAATATAATGTATAAAACCGTAGGAAGAAAAAATAACGCACCAGATAGTTAGCTAATTAGGCTTCGAATGGTGATGGTGATTTAAGCGGTACGGGACAAACGTATTAGATGGTGCGGTGCGGTTTAACTGCATTTTTGCGGGAGAAATGCATATTTCGGAGTAAGTGTGTTTTCTGTGAAGCAAGCGGTGCAAAATATTGTATGAATGGTGATTGTCATAAATATTGTGCGGGTATAGTAATTCTTATATTTTGATTGATTGTTTTAAAATTTTCATATTCTCGAAATTTGTTTTTAATAAACACGTACAAATTGTTAAACTTAATTTTTATAAAAACTTTCAGATTTTTTAAAATTAAAAATAAATAATACGAAGTAATAATACAACATACTAGTCATACTCAAACTTGTTGAATATAACGCACCATGCGCTTTTTAATAAATTGAGTTGACTTTTCATTTTTCTTATTTTAATATATTTTAAAAGTGAAATAAAAACCACATTCAAAACATGTGAATGATGACTCATTTCTCTAACCACTGGGAAACACATCTTCCCGCATCACACATTCATAGCTTTAGTGCGGATTTCAACTTTTCCTTAACAAAATTAAATCGCATAGTTAAATTTTATTATTTTATTGAAAACACAAAGTCGTACCACACTTTACAAAATATCCTTGACTGGTGAAAGAAAAATGGACCCATTTCAAATTACCAATACCGCCCTGTCAATAAGTCTCCATTCATAGTCTTATTATAACCAATTACTTTAAAACCATATCAACTTGTAACAAAATTTTCCAACAGTTAGGAAAAGTGATTTGAAACATTCTTCATCAAACATAAAATATAACATATTTATTTGGTATTGTACTAATTAGGATTTGAAGTCCAACAAAATTGCATGAAAAAATATTGTATATATAATTCTCATAAAAAATAGTTGTAAATGAAATGTATAGAATAAAAAATGACTGTAAAAAAATGGTAATTCAAATTTTTTTTTGGATGATTGTTATATTTAGGACTAAACCTAAAAAATGAAGCCACACAATGATTGTTATAGTTAAAACTAAACCTTAAAAATGAAACCACACAACCCTTTAATATGTAATTATTACCGAAAGGATGATTGACATGAGAGTTATATCAGTGGCAGGGAGTCCAACATTGTTCTCAACGCCAATCACAAAACTTCAATACTTATGTTACATGTGTACCTTACGCACAATAACTGTTTTTTACCTTCAGTTTTATAACGCTAAAATTGGAAGAGGTGCACCCTCACATTTTTAATTTTTTTCACCTTGAATTTTATCTTGAACACTAACTGATAAACTTCGGTTAAAATTTGACATAACATGTTATAAATATCTTTGGAAAATATTATATCGATTTTGTTCACAAAATTTTAAGTTACACATAATATTTTATTAAAAATTACAAAAATTCATTTTTAGATGGAATAAACATTGATAAATATTTTTATTAGTATGAACAAATTGAAGATAGAATATTACCAAATGATGATGAGGAAGAAATTTAAAGAAATATGTTTATTGGTGATGCATATGTAGCGGGTATTCGAAATAATATTACAAATCAAAAATAAAAAACTCTTAATTAATTATTTATTTTTAGTTTTTTAATATAATATATTTAAAATAATCTCGGTTTCAGTTTGGTTCGACTTCACTGTTCTCAGGTTTGGTTCGAGTTTTTTTGCCCAGCCCTACTCTTAGCTACAAGATTTACATTCCGCTCTCCGCTCCTGCTTTCAGTTTCCACTCACAATTTCCGCTACAACTGCTTTCAACTACTTTCTCTTTTTCCACTCTACCAATCATGTCTGAAGTTACTAACTAGAATCAACACCCACAAAATCACGGAAAAGTTTGTTTTATATTAAACTTTAAATATAATTTAGTGTTTTTTATGTAATAATGTATGAAGTGAAACGTAATCAAACATACATAAACATCTAAAAAATACTTTTATTGTAATTATTGTGAGATGTTTTAAAAAATGAAACGACACTACATTTTAAATTGATTTTTCAGTTATTAAAAATTGTGTTTTAATATCTATTAAAAATTGTTATAAATAAAATTAATTTATTACGATTCACCAAATTCATTTTACAAGATTTTTATTACTAAGACACAAAATAAAATATGATAAAGAAGTTGCAATAAGCATTTTTAGTGTTAAAAGTAGTTATATGTAAAAAGTGGAATGTGAAATTTGTGTTGGAAACTGCAAAATAATTTTATATAAGAACAATATCAATAAAAATTATATAATTAAAGAGAATAAAAATACAGCTCTTTCAAGTAATTTTTTAAAAAAATTACTATGATAATAAGTAAAGGTTACAAATTTTAAAAAAAAAAACATGATGAAAAGGCAACTCTCCAAGAAGCATAAGATTACCAAGAATGATTAAAAGTAATAACACATAAAAATATATGGTACATAATTCTCCGATACTTTGGGAAATTAGTTCAAATGTCAAAAAAATCTATTAATTAACAATCTAACACCCTTTCTCAAAAATTAATTTGTCATTTTACCTCCAATTTTTTGTTTGTTCAAAAAATAAACACAAAATTGTAATTGCATCCTTTTTATTTTTGTAAAACCTAAAAACTGTTTAATAGTTTTTTTGGTTATAAAACAAATTCACCCTATTTATAAAAAAGAAAAAAAATGAAATAGTATGCTTTCTTTATTACTCATCAAATCACTTCTAACCTCAACCAAATTCTATAAATATACTCACTCTCATCAAAATTTGGTGGTTAACAAGGAAAACAATATATAAGAAAAAAGTGCGTAAATGTTATACACATAAAAGTTAGTAAAAAGAAGCGAGACTAATAAAATTGCTATTGTGAACTTGGCGATCAAATATGTATTTTTAATGTTAATTTACTCACCATAAAAAAATTCGGTTCACCAAAATTACATTATTTAATGAAATATTCATTGACAATAGTATTACGAGACTTCTATGCATAATAGTGTCTCGAACTAAGTGGAAAATTGATCAAATTTTTGTGAATCAAAAAATGTTGTTGAGAATGAATAAATTGTTTTGGGAAAATACTAATGTTGAAAGATATAACTATTAACAAATTAATCAGCTAGAAATGAAATGATACATTTAATTTCTTTTTAAAAACGCAATTGTAAGTAAAAAGTGACTCTTGGAATGTATATACACCGAGCCTTTGATTTCTTTTGTATGTCTAAAACTCGAAATAGTTGACTGAATATTGTTTGAAAGTGAACATTTTCATATCACAGAAATTTGTGAACTTAAAAATGATATTAATAAGTTTTGTACTCAACATTTCTAACTGAAAAAATGAAATAAAGATAATTGAAAAGACACCAACGGTAAAAGATGAAATTTTAGAAGATTATGTAATTAAAACGAAAAAGTACATAATAATATTTATAAAATGTAATTGTAACACGCAATCGTTATTGGCATCTTTTAGTTTTATATTCGATATTAATTAACTCAAATAGGTATCAGTTTCAAGATACAACAATAAATTTTAATGGATGTACGATTTGTTCGTGGTGTTTAATCAGAGACTACACGACTAAAGAGAATTCACATTTATTTATTATTAAACATTAAGTACCCTTTGAAGTACGAGATTTTTTAGTAAAGAATATGGATAAATCTTTATTTAGTTACAATACGATTACTTTCTGCACTGAGGTTTAATAAATATGATTTTTATCGATTTCTTCTCGAACTTGTGTAGACCAAAAACACTTTTAACAAGCTTATCATTTCGTGAATGTATGATTGATATGACAACTACAATAAAAATGGATTTTGAATTTCACAGTGAACTAAGATCAAGATAAATAACTTACATAACTCTTTCAGTGTAGAACAAAACAATGTTTCTTTCATCGCATGGTACTCCTCATCTTCATCCGTTTCATCATCATATGAAGAGGCATATATGCATCAACATATAGTACTTTTTATCTTTATTCTAAGAAGCATTTAGAATGAAAGAGTAGGAAAATATGAACTTTAGGATGCAGATGGTTGCTATTTAGTGGAAAAATAGGAGAAAAATATATATTCTTTTATATTTATCTAGAATTTTACCATTTGTCATATTTTTAAACAAAATAAATTCTTTTTACATTGGCGTAAGTGAGAGAAAAATGCTTAATTCTTTTGAAAATAATTCATCTCCTAAATAGTAGAGGAATAAGTTGAATTTAATTCCTCTCATTTTTTATTTCACTAAATTTTTTCATCCTATTCAATTTATTCTTCTTTGTTACAACCTTAATGTATTCCCGCTTTTAAACTCATGTAGAAATTTTTCTTTAAATAAAAGAAATTAATTAATATTTTTAAAAAATTTACCGTATATATGTTATGCCAAAAAGTTTTTTCCTTTTTTCCACACAAACTTTGTAGGAAATAGAATATAACATGTATCACGAGAAACTAGATTGATATTGAGCCAAATCATAAAACATGCTTGTTTGAGAATCTATTTTATCGAGGAATGTTTTGAAGTTGTAATCCTTTAAAGATGTTTTTTGTGTTGATTTAGAAGGTAAAAATATACATACATTTTGGATATTAGAAGTAATCTATGGTATACAAATATAAATAGATTTGAAAAGTAATGAAACTAAAAGATACAATCTTTGTTGAAAAATGCAATCCAACAAAAAGACATAACTCACAACTGCAATAGATTTGAAAAGTCACGATGTAGCGCAACCCATTATAAGGACACAATTCACAACATTTTCAAAGAACGCAACCGCTCGAAGTATTTTTTGGGACTGTTATTATTAATAGTCAAAAAAATAAGAAGTCACAAATATGAAAAAGTATACAACCCTTCAATTTAGATTTGTAGCGATAAGAAGCAAAACAACATGAAAAATCAGATTTTCTATGTAAAATTCTTTGGATAAAACAATTAGAATGGTTACATGTAAAAAATAAATAGCGAACAACTATAATGAAAAGACACAATTCTTTGGAATGTCTTTGATGATTGTTAATATTATTGATACAACTTTTTGAAAGAAAAAGATAATTTTTTAAGATGATTATGAAGTCCATGGAAAGCAATAAGGAGAACCTCCACGGGTTCTAGCTCGACATGGACCTGACTAAAAAAATATACCAAATACATTTTCTGCAGATTTCATACTTGCTTTTATGACTATCGTCTCTATCTGCTCGAAAAATATCAAACGTCTTTACAAATCCAGGCCAAGAGAATGTGCAAGTGTACACCGTTGTTCTGCGTAGATTGACAAAAAACTTGAAATCATAACTTTCATCACGTAAGATCGCTTTGAACCCCAAATCTTTCCCTTTGTTCCTACAGTGGAAGACCAATCCTGCATGTGTAAACAATTTGTTAATGATCACAATACGTTTGGGTCGAAATGACAAATCTCCATCAGATGAAATATCTTGAAATGATGAGGAAGTTTCGAAAAAAAACTAAAAATGTTATAAGCACGAAGTTGAAATGATTTTTTCTAAAGGAAATCATGGATGTGTTTAACTTGTCGTACTTTTTAATAAAATTTTATTTCTATTGTATTATTTCTATATTTGAAACATTTATTGTATCCCTTCATTAGTCTTTCTTCTTTGTTTTAAAAATATGTAGGTTATGACTAATAAAGATATATATATTTTTAAAGTAAAATGTCCATTACTAATTAGTTAAGTACTAACTTACATAATAAATAAGTTATTAACGTTCTTTTAATTATTAATTTATCTTTTGGAAGAAAAATGGTAAGATATCTCAAATCATCGGTTTTTAGTCTAGAAAGATTTCTTTAGCCATTTTTAGTTAATCTGATTTCTCATATTAAGAAAAATGGTAAGATATCTCAAATCATCTGTTTTTAGTATATTATAATCAAAATTTAATGAATCTATTAAGGAATATAATGCTTGGGAAACAAACATATTTGTGTCATGCATGGTTAGGAGGCTACATGTAAGATGGATCCAAATATCATTTTCTAGTGTTTAAAGAAAGTGAGAGATCAAAGCTATCATCCGAAAGCCAAAAAAAAATACCTCTCTTTGAAGACAAATTAACCCTAGATACAATGTTGTGTCTCCGGTGCCATTATCGCTGCCGCGAGAAAACATTTTTTCAATTTTTGTTTGAGATGATCGCATGTTGTGGTTCCGAAGTCCATGAGAGTTGTAAGTTTATTTCTCTCCTAGTGCCAACGGTATGATTTTGAAGGAGAATCGAAGCATCTAAAAAGCTGAAACAACTCTATTTCTTTTCAAGGTTTATTTTGAAGATTCTCTAAATTGACTGTATAACATATTTACTTCACAAGAACTAACAAAGGCTGGAAAGCTCTATCTTTTTCAAGGTTTATTTGTACAGTTGAGTTGGAATCATATCTATTTGAAGCTAAGTGGTCGCTACGTTCTTTTGGAAAGGAATTCAGCAAGACTACCTATGGGACTATGGGAGGATAAGAAAGCTTCAGAATCTTATAAAAATTAATCTTCATGATAGTATAACTATGTGTTTTGTTCCTCATTTCCTTGATATCTTCAACAATTAGATGCTTCGGTAACATCTAATTTCATTTTAGTCATCGTAATATATCCTAAATAAGGAAGAACTATTTCAGATTCTAAGAATTTTGGTGATGTCAATGAGTTTTACAATCAATTTAGAGATTTTTATCTAAATTGCTTCTCTTATATGGGAATCACGTATAAAGAAAGAGTACCTATGGGACTATGAGAGGATAAGAAAGCTTCAAAATCTTATAAAACTTAATCTCCATGATAGTAATTATGTGTTTTTTCGTCATTCCCTTGGTATCTTCGACAACTAGATGCTTCAGTAACATCTAATTTCATTTCAGTCACGTAATATATCCTGAATAAAGAAGAATTTGTTTAAAATTATAAGAATTTTGGTGAAGTCAATGAGTTTTACAATCAATCTAGAGTTTTTTAGATCTAAAAATGGATATTGATTCTCTTATATGGAATCACGTACAAAGAAAGAGTAAGTTTTTTTATTAGCGTCATTAATAATTGAAGTTAACTCACATAGCATTTTAAAGTATCTTGACCTTTTTTATAAATTATTTTTTTAAGTGTTGACCTTTTTATAGTTAAAATGACAGAGTCATCTCGAACATTATGTTTTTCCAATGAGAAAAAATGATAGTTTATTTATCGATTTCTTACATTTTTCCTCTTTTAGTAATGTACTCTCTCTATTTTATAACGATAGATGTTTTGAATTTTTCAAAAATATTAAAAGACAGTTATAAATGACCACAACAATGAACCAATGAGATGGAAAGAGACCCCATAATTAGTACTATGCTAAAGTTATGTCACTTTGAGAAGACTATATTTTGGTGATCTATATGGATTTTACTGCTGAACTATTACTATGTTTCTAAGATTTTTCTTCTCTATGCATTCGATGGGAATGGTAAGTGATTCTCAATCTTTTACTTTTGTATATGCTTGTGAAGGCAAAGTGTGTATTTTTATAACAAATCAAAATTTTGTTGAACATAATTTCGTACCAGTCAAATAAATTATTTAAATATGAATATACTACAAATATTATCAAAGCTCGTTTCGTATGGCTATATAAAGGGTTGATGATGTGTTCATATTCTTATGCATTCAAAGTATATTTTAGTTTGTGTTTTCATTGTGTTTTGCTTGTAAATGATGCATTCCGTATTTATTTCCTTAGTTTTTGAAGTTTGAGTCTAGTTTTAGGATCTTTGTATTTGCATTGCATGTTTTATGTATTTTTCAGGGATATTGACCTTAATGGAGATGATGAAGCGATGCACAAAGTATAATCTTAAAGAGGGATTGCATTTAACATGTGTCAGATTACAAGAGAAGTGAAGAGGACACAAGAACATAGAAAACGTCATTTTGGAAGGTCAATAAACTAGCCAACACCGTCTCCCATTTTGATGTTTCTCTCATAAACTCGGATTTCATTATGCTGTCATTTGGGACCGCTGAGAAGCCTCCCAGTTCAATCTCCCATTTCGACATTCCGAAAAAAGAGTTAAGACTGCTCTGATGGCAACTGGGAAGGCTGAAAAGCCTCTCAGAACAACCTCCCATTTCGACATTCTACGCATAGTTGAAGATCGTCTTGATATCGGTTGGGGAGGCCATAAAACCTTCTAACGCAACCTCCTAAGTTCTGCACAGAGCTAAAGTCCTGCCAGGTGTCAATTTGGGAGATCATTATGTCTTCCAATGCAACCTCCTAGAATGATGTTTCTAGAATTTTCCGGGTTCAACCCGGTTTGTCTCAGATCGACCTTGTCTGGATTTTTGGCATAAAAAATAAATTTTGCTAGCCACCAAGAACTCTAAACTACCTAAGCCACTTTTTATAGTTTTTCATTGTTCTAAGCTTGTTTTTAGCACTTAAAGTCTTTATAATTGTTGAATCTATCTAAGTATTTCTTTTTATTTCATATATGCTCTTCTTCTAACATGTATCATCAAGAGAAAGTGACAATCTCTTGGTTTTACATGGCTTTTAGTGAGTAGCCTTTAACTGGATCATGGTCTATGTTAGGTTAGCTTGATTTGGTGATGTTGAGGTTGTATCTTGTTAGGTTTTTCATGTTTGATTGTACTTAATGCTATATTAGACTTGGGAAAGCCATTTTAGACTTAGTGCATTTTGTCACTGGGAAGGTGTTCGATGAAATGCTCGAACCAATCTTATGTGAACTTTACATAATTGACCAATGGGAATTGATGATTACAATGTTTAGTGAACTAAATGAACTTGTTATTAATACTCATTGATCGGTTGATTACAATTGGGAAAATTTTGTAATTATGTGATTAATGAAGTGATTAGTGTCACGCGAATGGATTAATCATATTTGTAAAAATCCCACCTAAGAGTCTAGGATGGTGTTTAATTTAATCTTTGCATCATTTTTTATTGTTATTTTATCCTCATGGCAGATACGTCTATGGTCCAATGCATTTTTATCTTATTTTCGTCTTTGTGTTTTGTTCTTTGCATTTCTCTTCTCTTAGCTAGTAGTTGCATTAATATCTTATTGACTTGCTTAACTTAGAGAATTTTGTACAAATCCTAGTATTTGAATCTTAGCTTCTTTGGATTCAAACCATAAATACTACAATACCATTGCCATATACTTGTGGCTATTGAGATTGTTATTGTTCCACGAACATTATAATTTTTAAAGCTTTCTAATGAAAAATATCTCTATCCGTTGTCTTTATTATATGCCCTAAACTATGATCGCCCAATTTTTTCTACCCAGACTTTTAAGCTCTTCAGTAAACACCCCAAATTATTATTGCTTATCGATAAACTACGTCATATATTTTTTTATAATTCACCAAATTGAGTTAATTAGTTAATTAGCGTTTGAATAGAGTCTATGTTTAACAGTGTTTTAAATTACGATGAAAACCATTTAATCCAACAGAGGCTTTGAAAAAAAGAAGATTTGGTCAACAAAAATTTGACTATTACACTAACTCAATTGAAAGTGTGTGAGAGAGTTCAATACTCATGCAAAAAATAAAGTCTTTCAAAAAAGGAAAATCACAAAAAGCTTTATCAATTTTAAGATATCGACTCCCAAATTAGAATCAGGTTTCTCCTTTTTTGTTACGTCGTTTTTGAGGTGAGAAAAGTGGGTAAGTACGAGGCATAAACACTAGAAAAGTTTACAGCTTGGTGACTGACTGTAATTATTGCAGAGAGGAGAGTCAAAACAGAGCTTCCTTTATATCGACAATGGACTTTTGGGTCGAAGTCGACGTGAGGAGAGGGGCTAGAGATGAGATCGAATTTGGAGAGTAAGTTTATTATGTCTTGCTTTACTATGATGGGTCTTTGGCTGGTATGCGAATGAACCGAAAACAAAGACAATATTCATTGATTCTTATTTGTCTTATGGTCTTAATGATTTTCGAGTTCATGATTGTGGTGATTTGTCTTATCATCTTGAACAGAGATGAAGGAATTAAGAACATGTCAGAGAAAAAATGTAAGAGAGATGACACAAGTAAATATGAAGATGATATAGTTGAACACTTTCAATTTGAAGTTGAGGAATCAGTTGACGAGTTCGTGGATAAGATACAAATTGCTCGTAATACAATTTCAGATAGTTCTAATGATGAGGAGGACGTTGTAATTGCAAGGAATAGGAGAATTAGAAGGAGAAGTGATGATCAGTTAGCTTTTGGAACATCTTTCTACACAGGGTTAGAGTTCAAGGAAGGAGCTTTAGATTATGAGTTGATAAATGCAAGAAACATTGTTCAAAATAGGTGGGAGAAGACTAAGCTATCTTTTCAGTGTGATATAGGTGGGAAATGTCAGTGGTGGGTATATTGCTCATATGACACGCCGCAACGAAAATGGTTGGTGAAGACGACTACACTTACCATAGTTTTACTCCTAAAGATAAATGTAAGATATTAAGAAGTCTAGTTATTGCTAGACTTTTCATGGAAAAAGCTGCATCTAAACGGAAAATTTATTTTCATGGGTATTCCAAAGAGATACATGCTTCAAATCCACGACAAGTTGCGTTTCATACCTTGTTTGTTTTTTAACAACGTTACTTTTAGACATGTCATCGATACATCAAATGACGATATAACGCATTGACTGAAACATAACAAGACTGACTTGTATTCAAGACAATGGAAGGAAAAATTGCAAATGAAATCATAGTGGAAAATATTTTGCAAAATCCTTGTTATTAATAATAGATAATGATACAGACTCACAAACGTAAAACAAAATACACAACACTTTAATTTTCAAATTCATGTGATTAGAGCTGAAAAGACATAAAAATTAGAAAAGAAAATTTTCTATATTAGATTTTACTTTAGAACAATAAAAATGGCTTATTTTCGAAAAACTATTAAAATCGTTTAGAAGTAAAAAATATGTAATGAATAATTATATTAAAGTGACACAACTCGTTAAAATATTTTTATATTTATTAATATTATAGATACAACCACATAATGAAAATATAATATTTTAAGACCATGGAAAATAGTAGGGAGAGCCTCCATGGTGTCTAGCACGACATGGACCTCATTCAGAAATGTACCAAATACATTCTCTGCAAATTTCACACTTACTTTTATAACTATCGTCTCTATCCACTCTAAAAATATCAAATGTCTTCACAAATCCAGACCATGAGAAAGTGCAAGTATACACCGTTTTCTTGCGTAGATTGACATTAAACTCGAAGTCATAAGTTTCGTCAGGTAAGATCGCTTTGAACCCCAAATAATCCCCTTCATCCCTACAATGCAAGACTAATCCTGCACGGGTGACCAATTTGTTAATGATCACAACATGCTTGGTTTTGGTCAATATGTCTATATCAACAGATGAAACAGTTTGAAATGATAGCAAAGTTTCAAGAATAATTTGAAATGTTATTAGCAAAAAACTGAGATAATAGTTTTTGGAGGAAACCATTTGTTTTATCTTTTTGTTCTTTGTAATATAATTCAAATTCATCTTAGTGTTTATATATTAAAAAAATTATTATATTAGTCTTTCCTTTTTGAAAATCTAAAGGTTATAACTAATAAAGTTGTATGTCGTTTTACAAGTAAACATATTCCGCAACGTCTGTTCCGAGGGAACCAGGGTTAACCAACCGGTACAACAAAAACCATTTCGCAAAACCACCAACTTGAACTTTAAACTGCCGCTTCTAACACAAACCTGAAAAAGAAAAAGATGGAAGGGACAAGAAGAGAGGGGTGAGTGACAGGGGAATCACTCAGTGAGGAGGTGGATTGCTAGAACACGCAATTCCGCAGACCCGACTTAGCAAATCAACATCGCCAATCTAGTCGTAGAAACATGCAGCGAATATGGAACCTAAAGCACCCAAAGAAAACACAAAATTGGTCATAGACAGCTTCAGTGACTGTCGGCACCCCCTGAAGAGGCTTACACAACATAAGCTAAGTGCCTATATACACCGCCCAGTGGACGCATTATCGATCTAAGGGCTACGGACAGCGATCGACTTAATGCTCGCACCCTACGCACACACGACTCTGGGAATACAAGGATTCTTTATCTGTACCCCACATCAAGTCTTCTCCTACTATCCATCACACGTTATAACTATAGCACACACTACAATCATCATGTGAAACAATCAATGGTGATATCATCTATTAACCCTAATTCCAATTTAACATAAAAGAATTCAATTCACACAAGGCCCAATCAGACTCGATTCATAGAGACTCAATCATGTTCTCGGTGCTAGCGTAACGAGGAAGAAAACTAAGCCGAAAGAAAGCGGGGGATTTACACGGTAGCACCTCACCTTAGTCACATAGTAGATACACCTCTTAAATGTCTGACTGATGATCCTCCTTATGAGCTTAACCCCACAGAGATCATGCGTCAACCTTCTTATCCCACGCTGATCTTTTTTCTAGAAAAAGAACCTCGAACAGGAACCCGAATTAGACTTTAAACGAGAACCTGCTAAAAATGGAAACTTTCCATTTATGGAACCCTGCCATAAATGGAAAGTTGCCTAAAAAGAAAAATTTGTCCAAAGAGGAAACTTTCCCAAAAATGAAACTTTCCAAATATGGAAACCTGCCATATTTGGAAACTTCTTAAAAAGGAAATTCGGGTTAGGGGCAACACGGTAATTTTACTTACCGAGTAAAAACGCGTTCTGGAGAACATTTTTGGGCGTCTGCAACTCTCTGGAATCCTCAAACTCGAGCTCTTCCATTTCCTTTTGACGCGGACAACTTTGCTGCACTTATTTCCGGGACGCGATTCTCCACTCATATGAACCCAAAATCGGTTTTCTTTTTACTAGAGGATTCATATGAGTTTCTACATTGAACATACAGAAGATAAGCTCGGAAATCTTCGGTTTACTCAATTAAACTCGAAAAACACACCAACATGCCAGTTCTGGAAATCTGACAGATTCTCTAGCACTTAAAAACAAGCGTATAACTTTAAAACTAACCGTTAGTTCCTTGATCCGAACGGTCAGATTATAGCTACGGATGTTCTCTATTCGTGGGCTCTGTTTTCACTCCGATCAGACTTCATTTTCCCTTGGAAGCGTCCTTCAAACTCGGATTGATTGCAGATTCAAACAGCACAGGAACCTTTTAGAAAAGCGCTCATAACTTTCGGTATAAAACTCTAAATTTCATTCTGTAAAATGGATAACGAATATTGATGAGTTATTTACCTTGTGTAAAAATTTCAGATCAAAAACTGTTGATTTGATTGGCCGTTTCTCTTTTCTCCCACAGCATATCGAGTTTGTCCTCTGCAGAGACTGCACATGCTTCATCTCCTTTCTCCTTTTCTCTCTTCTTCCTGAGGTTGGCGACGGCTTGGAAAAAAAAGAAGAAAAGAACGTCAAATGATTTAGGTTTTTAGGTTAGGATTAGATAAGGAAGGCTTGACTCGGTTTAGCAGAAAAATTAGCTTGATCGAATTGAACCGAGATTAGAAAACGGGGGTGTTACATATTCATTAGTGATTAGTTAATTACTAGGTTAAAAAACAAATATGTTTTAAACTTTCTTTAATTAATTTTGATCCATGCCAAGCCTAGGATTTTAAATTAAAAATTAAAAACAAATTTTTTACTGTAATTTGAATAAAAATATTTTAATTATTTATTATATATGAATCGTGAAGTATTTGGATAAATTATTCTTATGATAATCAAGATAAAGATGCATAGTTATAGCAATAGTTCAAGGTAGGAGATCTATCTTGTCCAGTATTTATTATGACCCGTTTTACGAATTTGAAATATCTAAATTGTGAAATCTTGATTTGACAAATACGAATTCAAATATTCATAATTTTAGGTATGGATATACAATGTAGATTTATTAGACATGTAAAAAACATCTAGAGTTTATGTTTTCAACACATAAAAGATAATTATATATATATAGTACATCTATAATTTAACATTTTGTAATATATTTTACTTTCAGAAATAATATTTATAATTTTAAATTATAATGTAAAATTTCAGTTCAGGTATCCATAATACTTTTTAAGTAAGATGTTTAGATTCTAATAGTTTTTTTAATATTTTTGATGAATCCATAAATTTTATGATATTCAGATTCATTCAAATCTTAGGTGCAAGTTCATTAACGCGATATTAAAAATGAAATGATGTTAAATAGAACAATTTCATTACTGATTATATTGTCAAATATAATGCGAAATACAATTATATCATGATTTAATCGAAAAGTTTATAAATAAATAACTTTATGCAATAAGTTAAATTAACATTAATTAAAATGATTATTAGCTGCAACATTATGTTATATAAAATTTAATAATATTTAGTTTTTTTTGTTTTCATTTGACTTTAATTTATTGTATAAGTATATAGTTTATATTAAAAATTAATAAAAGTTATAAAGATTTCCACCATGGCATATGATATTGATTCAAATGTTTTCATTCTTAAAATTAAATGAGTTGTCCTTTAAAATCTTTATTGATTAAGGCGAGCATTTTAACACTTAAATCATCTTTCTACTCCTTTATTAACATATAAGATTCACCTTTTGGAAGAAAAATGGTAAAATGTCTTAAATCGTCTGCGTCTAGATGGATTTCTTTACCAATTTCAAATAACCTGATTCCTCATATCTATGTATCATAATTAAGATTTAATCCTTCAAAACCAAACATATTTGTATCCTGGTTTAAAAGGTTGCATGTAAGATGGATCCAAATATTTTCTTAGTGGAGAGAGAGAGAGAGAGAGATATGCTGGAAGACAAAAGAAATCGCCTCTCCATAAGAACAAAAATACTTCTCGAAGATGGTTTAGTTGTGGAGGAGAACTGAAGCGTCTCAAAAGCTGAAACAACTCTATTTCTTTCAAGGTTTATTTTGAAAATTCTCTAAATTCATTGTATAACACATTGGTTTTACCATAATCTTGAAACAACTCTAAATTTTTCAACGTTTACTTCTACGGCTGAGTCGAAACAAATATCTCTAAAGCCAAGTGGTCATTATGTTCTTTTGGAAGGGATTCGGTAGCTCTAAACTTAACCTCAACAATATTTTCATTACGTGTTTTGCTCCTCATTCACTAACATTTAGTTTCACTCTATCGTCGTGGTAAATCTTGAATAAGGAAGAACTATTCTAGCTTCTGATAATTTATTGGGCTACGAAGACCCATTTACAAGTTCGGCTATGTTGTATATTATATTAAGATTCAAAGCTAGATATACTCTACGTTTGAAAAGCTTAAAGAATAAGAAATTTTTTATACCAATTAGGTGCTGAAATGGTACCAGAGCCTCTTGGCTAAAAGAGAACTCATATTTTCATCTCAGAATTGAGATATGTTCTTCTCTGTTTTTGTTCTTTCACCTTCTTTGACCTTGCTTCTCTTGATTATTCTATCAGAAAAGCTTTCTTACGATCAATGGATGGTTCATCAGAGATCACGCCGGATTCATGATTGTCTCTTACAAAATCTAAGACGTGGTTAGAATTAACAAGGAGAACGATCTCTCTGTATGATCTCACTGTTGGAGATAACCCATGCACAATTATCTCACGACCTCCGCTTCGCTGTCCAGATTATGATGAGTGGTCCGCAAATCTTAGACTCGCTTTAAAAGCGAGAAAGAAGTTTGGCTTCGCATATGGCTCGATCCCACTGCCTCACGAAGATGACTCAGACTATGAGGATTGGTGGGCGAATCAAGCGTTAGTGATCTCGTGGATCAAATTGACTATAGATGAAACTCTCTGTTCTACCATCGCACATAGTGAGGACGCAATGACTCTTTGGACACAAAAAAAGAAGAGATATGCTATAAAAATGGACAAAGACTGCAGAGAATAAAAACTGAATTGGCGAATTTTCGCCAACAAGGAAAAATTATAGAATCATACTATGGTCGTTTGACTAAGCTGTTGACAAGCTTAGCTAATTATCAGAAAGCTAAAACTCTTTTAGAGATAGAAAGTGAGAGAGAAGAGGATTAACTACATTAGTTCCTCATGGGACTTGACGAGTCAATTTACAGATCCGTAAAGTCAAAATCTACTGTCAAGAACTCATCTGCCAACAGTAAATGAAGCATATAATGTTTTGATTCAGAATGAAGAATCAAAATTGCTTGCACGATTTAACGAGGAACGAAAAAATGGTGTAAGTTTTTTCTTTCAAACGCAGTTCAAGAATTGTGGAACTTTAGATAACTGAAACTCCTCTGTAACATGTTCCATATGTGGGAAGAAGGGACCTATAGCAGAGAACTGCTACCGACGTCGTCTGGTTCCCGTGGAAAGAAAACAGAGCAGCCTCGAGTGAATCACGTCGTAGCAGGTGCTGTGAAGACAACATCTTCTTCTGGTACGGGTCCTATCACTTCAACAGATCGGGTGGGATTCAGTGGGCTTAGTTAAATGGGCGAAAATCATCCTCTCATGACACTCTCACAAGTACATTTTTCATTAAGTATTGAATTATTGGATCTGGTTCGTCAAACCATATGACAGTTAGTTATAATTTTCTAGTGAACTTCAAAGATATGGCTTCGATTTATATCAATCTTCCTGATGAACGTTTAGTACAACTACTAAACAAGGCAGTATTCATATGGGATCATCTTTGCTTTTGAATTATGTGTATTTTGTTGATGGGTTGGATTGTCATCTCATATTTGTTGTTGGATTGCTATTTCCGTGTTGAAAGACTGGTTTTCGACAAAATTACTTGGATTTCTCTCTCTTCACTTTCGAAAATGGGACAAATACGATTCATGTGCTAATACATGTTAACGATCTTATAATTTCAGGAAGCAGTTCACGGGTCATCAATGAGTTTCAAAGATTACTTGAGCTCTTGTTTTCACATGAAAAATTTAGGTGCTCGGGTATTTTTTGGGTCTTGAAGTTGCTCGTAGTCCCGCTGGAATATACTTGTTTCAAAGAAAATACGTACTCGATATAATCTCCGAAATGGGGTTACTTGGAGTTAAGTCTGCCTCTTTCCCAATGGAACAAAACCATATGAAAGTGCGCTGATGTTTGATCCAACTAGCTGAAAGTGCGCTGATGTCTGATCCAACTTTGTATCGCAGACTGATCAGAAGGCTTATCTATCTCGATAATACTATATCTGAACTTTCTAATATGATCATCTCCTATTTCAATTCATGAGCCAACCGAGATGTGAGCATTGGAAAGCCGCTTTAAGAGTTGCATGTTACTTGAAAAACAGTCGGGGTCAAGGAATCTTCGTACGTAGTAACACGAGTTTGACAATGTCATCTTGGTCTGACTCCGATAAGGCCACTTGTTCTTTAACAAGACGTTCGGTAATTGGGTGGTTCATTCAACTCGGAGGATCGCCACTCTCTTGGAAAACACAGAAACAAAACATCGTTTCTTGCTCTTCGATGGGAGTCAAGAAAAGAGCTATGGTGGACACCTTACAAGAGATCATTTGGCTATGAGATCTCTTACAAGTTTTTGGAATCACTTGCAGCGAGCCGGTCACCATACACTTCGATAGTCTCTTGGATATCAAGCTTGCTGCCAATCTCGTCTTCCATGCTCGCACTAAGCATATTGGTGGGGATTGCCACCTTCTACGTGACGAGATATTTTGTGGAAACATAGTCACTAAACATGTTTCGACTAAGTCTCAACTTGCGGATATAATGACAAAAGCGTTGGATCGAAGAGAGTTTGAAGAGTTTTTAAACAAACTTGGTGTTTGTAATCTACACATACCATCTTGAAGGGGAGAGGGGGGTATTGGGCTACGAAGTCTTACAAGTTCAATTTATGTTTTATATTGGGTTAATATTCAAAGCTATATATATACTCTACGCTTGTAAAGCTTGAAGAATAAGAAAAATCTTTATACCAATTAGGTCTTCTTGGTAGAATTTTGGTGAATTCAATGATCTGCATCAATATGAAGATCTTTAGATGTAAAAACGGGTATTTGTATTCCTATATGAAAATGGTGTACAAATGATCAAGATTTTATATTTTTATTAACGTTAATAATAGCTACATTAATTCATTACATCTCAAAATATGGTAATCTTTTTTTTTATAGTTAAAATAACAAGGTCAATTCAAATATCAATTTTTCTAGGAAAAAATAAGAGAAGATAACACAAAAAGACACTTTTAAAACTTAAATTACACTAAAAGGCATTTCCTTACTTTTAAGCACTTTTTTTACTGTTTATTTTTCTTTAATACCATTTTACCCTTGTGGACAACAGATCTGTGACAAAATCCAGATATATCTTTAATTCTTTTCAGAGAATACGCGTGGGCCTATTTTTATGGACAACTTTTATCATAGAAACGTTAACAACAACTTTATTTTACGTATTTGAGAGTTTTTCATTGGTTTTCTAAAACATGCATGGACATATTTTTGTGGACAATTTTACTTTTGACACTGAAAATATGAATATAAATTTAGATAAACAAGTTCTTGTGGACAGTGGTGGTTAAATACATGTTCATGTTTTCGTATCCACTTGAACATATATAATTGGATGAGATTTCATAGATTTGTCATCCATAAACTCATCCACAACAACATGTCCATTTATATTTTTTCGGAAACCTTGTCTACTATACATTATCCATCACATTTTTTATGCAAAATCGTCCACCAGACCTAGTACATCCTATGTCGAACACATACACCTTATCTTTAATTAAAAAATATATACATCTTTCTCCTTCGTGATTTTCTTCTCGATTTCAGATTTTTTTGTCATTATAATTAAAACCACAAATAGTAACATCGAATCCTAAACATGCAAAATTGGTATATCATAAAATCTTAAATAAAGTTCATGTCAAAAATAAAAAAAAAAGAGTGATTGTTGGAAGAGAAAAAAGAAAATAAAAATAAAGAGATATGAAATTAAATGGGGAAGATGAGAGAACAAAGAGAAAAAAAAAAGAGAACATAAATTCTCAACAAAAAAGGAAGGAAAGAGGGAGAGATAGTAGTTGAGAGTATTAAAATAATTGATCACTTAAAAAATGCCTAAGAGAGCAAAAGTGCATATTGGTGTAATATTTTTCAAAAAAATATCTATGGGTGTTATTTACTCAAAAAATAATAGTTTATTTGATGGGCCTATATCCTATTTCGTGACAAAAAAATAATAGTTTATTCGACGAATTTCGAATATTTTCTCTTTTTTCATTTATGTCAGTACAAATCTTGTTGACGTTTTAAATTAAGTTGAATTTTAATGGTTAAAGTTGCACGATTAACTTAAATATCATATTTTTTAGGGAAAAAAGTTAATTGTTTACTTGGCCTAGTTTGAAGTTTTTTGAATATTGTACATTACGTTTGAATACAACGATCTACGCAAAAAAAGTCAACCAATTACATATCATGCAATTGTTAAAGTAGATAAACTCTATTGTATAGCAATCAGTTGTGATTAAAAACAACCCCGAAGTATGGCCTGATGGGCCTCGGTTATGAGTCAATGACGGTAGATTAGGTTAAACACATTCATAGTTTACAAAATGTATAAAAGGTGATGTATATGACTTGAATCAATAAAAGAAATACCTTTTCCAACATCTAAGGTTTCTTGACATGGTATAAGAGCCTAAACCTAACTACTAAAAGGTTTGGCAAATTGATCTTGGAGAGTTTAATTTCGTTCAAAGCATAAACAGAGTTCTATGTGTTTAAAAAAATGGCGGGTCTTTATCTATGTCAAAGAAAGCACACACTCAACATTATCACTGACACAGGTTTGCTTGGCGTCAAGCCGGTGTCGTTTCGAAATGAAAAAAACCACAACCTATCATTGGCCGAAGGTGACTTGTTGCCTGATCCATTTCTTTATCGAAGGTTAGTGGGTCGATTGATTTATCTTGGTGCTACAAGACCTGAAATGTCTTACGCCATGCATATACTGTCACAATTCATGGGCAGTCTGAAGCACGAGCATTGGGAGGCGGCTTTAAGGGTCGACGGTATTTGAAAAATAGTCTGGGACAAGGGATTCTTCTTCGAGCAAATACAAAACTAACCTTGTCTGCTTGGTGTGATTCAGATTGGAGAGCTTGTCCGTTAACGCGACGCTCAATAACAAGTTGGTTTATCCAATTGGGAGGGTCACCATTGTCTTGGAAAATGATGTATTCGTATTTTGTCGGTTTTTATTACGGTTTTCATTCGAGAAT
>OVAN01006363.1:136-21448 GCA_900406275.1 Anastatica hierochuntica
AAGATTCAACATCTTCTTTGGCAAATCTTAACAGGATGTTTGGCGGCAACTAATGAACTTATTCAGAGGGGAGTCCATTGTGATACAATTTGTAAGCGGTGTGGTCTTTGTGAGGAAACATTTATCATATATTTTTTGAATGTGTTTCCATTCAAGGTATTTGGGATTTCTATAAGGACCTGTCAGGACACCGGTCCTTTCCTACAGACGCTCTTTATCCGAATATGGCTTATCTTTTTTGGCATAAGCCGGTGCGTACTCAGGATAGTGATAGTCCAGATCTCTTTCCATGGATACTTTGGTTGATTTGGAAAGCGAGGAATAAGATGATTTTCCAAGGATTGCAAATGGATGTCGAGGAGTTATTCCGCTCCACAGAGACAGATGTTAGGGCTTGGCATGATGCACAGGTTGTCCTCAGTTCGGATGAGGAGAGGGTTTGTTGTGATTTGATTCCTCCGGAAGGGCTCCACTGCCGTATAGATGGTTCATGGAAGCAATCGGATCCTACTTCCGGTCTTGGATGGATATGCCTCACGCAAGGTGGGGAGGTTTCTTTGTTTGGGGCCAGATGCCAACGACGGAGTCTTTCTCCTCTGCATGCGGAATTTGAAGCGCTGCTATGGGCAATGTCCGAATTGCATGATCGCAGTATCGACTGCCAGTTCTTCCAGACGGACTGTGCCGAGCTTATCAGTATTTCTCAGAATCCGGAGGACTGGCCGGCTTTTCATAATCAACTCCAGGAATTCCAGCAACTTCGTGGTTTCTTCGCAAGTTTCTCATTGACGCACNGCGCGGATGCTCAACACGCAAGTTGACGACCTGGCGCGACGATCTCGCATTCTTTTTAATGATTTCTCTTATGTAGACACAACCCCTCCGAATTGGCCTTCCAATTCGCGAGTTCTCTAATTTTTAATGTGTGGTCGACAAAAAAAATATATATATATATATTTTATTCTTTTAGAATTCTCAAATCTCAATTTTAATACGATAAAATATTTTTTTTTAACTTTCATATTTATAGATTTTATATTAGTTATTAATTTTATAATAAAGTTATTTTTAATAATTTTTTCTAGTTTGCGATAATTTTTTATTTTTATATTTTCAAATTTTAAATATTTTAATTTACAAGTATTGTTGTTAATCAACTCAATTTATATCATTTTTTAAAATACACAAAGCATATTTTGAAGATTTTTATGTTGTATGCTTTGATACTAAAATAACAAAGTAGACCGCATCGTCGTCTTGTGTGCTAAAGCAGACGACGATGCAGTCTGCTTTGTAATGTTATATTCTGAAGCAGACTATATGGTCGTCTACTATAGCACCCAAAGAAGACGACGCTACAGTCTGCTTCGTAATTTTATTTTCTAAAACAGACTGCAACGTCGTCTGCTTTATATGCTAAAGCATACGGCTCTACAATCTGCTTTGTAATTTTATTTTCTAAAGCAGACTGCAGCGCCGTCTGCTTTGTAAATTTATCTTCTAAAGCAGACTGCAGCGCCATAACTCTGAGTGCTAAAGCAGACGGCGCTGCAGTCTGCTTTAGAAGATGAATTTACAAAGCAGACTGCAGTGCCGTCTGCTTTAGCACTCAGAGTTGCGGCGCTGCAGTCTGCTTTGAAAGATAAATTTACAAAGCATACTGCAACACCGTCAATTTTGACACTAAAGCAGACGACGTTGCAGTCTGTTTTATAATTTTATCTTCTAAAGCAGACTGCTTCGCCGTCATTTTACCATGCAAAGCAGACTGCTTAGCTGTCACTTTACCACGCAAAGCAGACGGTCATACAGTCTGCTTTGTAACTTTATTATAAAAGCATACTGTTTTTTCGAGTGCTAAAGTAAACAGCTCTGCAGTCTGATTTGTGTTTCATTAATGAAATTTTTGTAAATAGTTTAAAAACAGAAGGATAAAAAAAAATGAAATGGTTAGTTTTTAGAATGTTGATATTTTATGAGTTAATTTTCATATTGACCAAATGTTTTAGGTCATATTTTCTATTTCCCAAAATAAAAATGCAGAGACTCTTTGATATTTTTATTTATGCGTATATTTCTATAATTATGGGAAGTCTATTTTATAGGGCTTTTACTCATTTGATTGGGAATTTCAAAAAAATAAAATAACAGAAACAGTTTTGTAGGGTGAAAATAGTTGAAAAAATAATAAAAAAGATTTGACAAGAAGAGAGAGAGAGGAATAAAAAGGAAAATAGAAGAAGGGGGAGAGAACCCACCACCCTTTGGCCTGGGAGAGACCAAAGATGGTCGAAGAGAGAAAACTCTGAGATCATCATCATCATCTTGCAAAACACATTGGCAAGTTCATGAACAATATATAAATTCAATATTCGTTAGTAAAAATATTTTGCTAATTTTTTAAGGATTTTTTAATCATTATAGCTTTTTGAGATATTTTTTAGTTTCAATTTCTCAAACCCTTCCCAATTCTTGGTTACAGAAATCTTCTTCTTTAAGTTATTTATTCATTCGAATTTGTTTACGGAATTAAACATGTTCTTCATATTTGCTTCTTCCAGGGGTTATTCATATTCATTCTTTTTAAAAAAAAATATATTTTACATTGGTTGTAAAAGTTTTTTTTTTCTTGTGTGTGTATGTTTGTTGATGGTTCTATTGTTTTTACAGGTATTAAAAGGCTGACAAGAAGAGGAAAATTCACGAGTTATTGATTCTTATAAATGAACAGTTTTTGATGATTAGGGTTTTGTGCAATTAATTTTGTGCAATGAGAGACCCTAGTTATTTAATCATTCTCCTCATAGAGAGGATTCTGTAAAATTTCGTTTTTATTGTTTTTTATTTGTTTCTTAGCTATACAAAATCGAATCTGGCGATTTTGTATAGTATTGGTGTGTACCTAAAATGGGTTGTAGATGGAATCCAATAGGGTTTCAATTCTCTTGCTTAATGTTCTTGATCATTACACTTCACCCTCATTCGTCATTTTCCCTTAATTCCGAAGGTAGCAACAATTTAACAAAACTTTTGTTACGAATTTTTGCGTTGTTTTGGAGCTATTATTGTTTGTGATATAATGTAGGATTCGCATTGTTAAAATTTCGAGCAAGAGTTGATTCTGATCCTCATGGTACTCTTGCAAATTGGAATGATCTTGATGATTATCAATTGTGTTCTTGGTTTGGTGTAACGTGTGTAGACAATAAAGTGCAAAAGCTGTAAGCAATGTTTTTTAAAATGTCTTTGTAAATCTTGTTTCAATTTCTAATGAATATTTTGTTTTGTAGGAATCTTAGTGGTTGTTCTTTGGGAGGAACTTTAGCTCCTGAGCTTAGTCAATTGAGTGAATTAAGATCTTTGTAAGGAGTTTTTAACCATCATAATCTTTTTGCCTTCTTGAAAGAACAAGAACTAATAAAAAAATAACCTTTTTGGTAGAATACTATCCAAAAACAATATATATGGTGACATTCCAAAAGAATTTGGAACTTTTGCTAAACTAGAGTTTTTGGATTTACAAGAAAATAAATTGAGCGGAGAGGTTCCATCTGAGCTAAACAAAGTGTTGTCACCCGAAAACCTGTGAGTTTTTTTTTGTGCACCACTTTTTCATTCATTATCTTAAACAAGTACAGAGCTCACCGAAAAACCTCTGAGTTGAAAACACATTTTTATGGGGTTTGTGATGCTTTTAAGGCTAACCAAATCAAATTTTGTTGACAATTTTTTTCTTTTGGTGGATTCAGATTGCTTTCTGGCAACAAATTTGCCGGCTTACTGAGACTTCAATCGCCGAATAAAGTCCAGTTGAACAAGAATCAAGAGCTATTTGCTGTTTCTGATGCTGTCATTGACTGTGTAAATAGAAAACTTGGATACTGGTAATCTAAACTTATGTCTTTTTTTTTTTAAACAATTTTACAATAAAATAAAATAAAAATTTAAACCTTTTATAGCAACAAGCTATAAAGATGGAGATATCTTTGCATTGAATTGACTTATGTTTTAACTTTTATCCATTTGATAGTGTTTCAAGCAGAAGCTTAATAAGGCTAAACAAACCAAAAGCTTTCATATTACGAATTAAAGAGAGTTCAAGACATTACATGAAAGCATTTTTTCTTTTTAATCGCCATTTTTGGTTTTATTTGTATTTTTCATCTTACCGTTTTTGATTCAATGTTTCTATATGTCTCTTCAGGCTGCCAAGTGAATCTCATGGTAAGAATTATATCGCGAATTATCATCCGAGTAAGCCAAAATAATAATATAACTGAAAACTTCTGCTTTTAAAAACACATAGAACTTTGAAAAAGGTTGCAATCAAATTTTCTTTTTATTGTAGGTTCTTTAGAGAATGAAAATGGTACCTTTAAAAGGCGCAAATTACTCGAGGGAACGAGTAATTTAGCGGCAAATATTGCGCCTAATGCTTCCATTCCTTCTCCGGAGATTATAACCATAGTGTTCACCCGGAGCAGTGGTTCTTTTCCCGCATTAGCAACTGCGAAAAAGAGAGTACCTCCATTGATTCCTCCTTCTCCTCCAACAGCTGAGAATAATAACAACACAAACTCTTATGATTTCTCGCCTAAATCTGAAGAGAAATCAAAAGGGTTTGAGGAAGTTTGGTTGTATGTACTAATTGGCATTGCGCTTTTTGTATCGATGCTGGTAATAGTAGCGTCTATATGCTTATGTCAGGAAAGAGCTGTAAAGAATATAAGTCCATGGAAGCCTGGCCTAAGTGGACAGTTGCAAAAAGCTTTTGTTACCGGTAAAAGAAGATGGATTTAAAATTTGGTTAAGAGCAAACTTTTTTTTCGGTTTCTCGGTTTAACATAATGTGTGAAATGTTTTTCAGGTGTACCAAAACTAAACCGATCTGAATTAGAAACAGCTTGTGAAGATTTCAGTAATATAATTGAAGCATTTGATGGTTATACTGTCTATAAAGGAACATTATCGAGTGGTGTTGAGATTGCTGTTGCATCAACCGTGATTTTGGAAACTAAACAATGGACAAGAGCTATGGAAATGACTTACCGAGAAAAGGTAATTCTCAATCAAAGAAAAAAACTCTCCTTTGTAACTTGTTTCGCAATTTTAGACTCCATATGCCAAAACTGCATATTAACTCACTAAGTGAAATTTAACCCGCAATATAACCTTCTGTTTCATTATTATATTTTTTAGATTTCGTATAATTGTCGACTAAATTCGAAATTTCAATATAAAATTGAATTTAATTGCTACTAGATCTTGATAATAAGGTTACTAGTTGTTAAATTGAGATATAAAAGGGCTTTATTGCGGGTTAAATTTCATTTTATGAGTTGATCTGTAGTTTCGGCATACAAATGGTAAAATTGCAAACATAGTTACACTGAAGAATTTTTCTGTAGAAAATCCTCTTTTTAGTCTTTTTGAAGAATCTTTGATTAGAGAATTCAATTTTTGCCAGATTGATACAATGTCAAGAATCAACCATAAGAACTTTGTGAATTTAATTGGATACTGCGAAGAAGATGAACCGTTTAATAGGATGATGGTTTTCGAATATGCTCCAAATGGAACTCTTTTCGAACATTTGCATGGTAAATAAACACCTAAATATGTTACCATGTCAAGATATTGTTATCTTATAAATATTGTTATCATTAACTAATCTTGATCTTTTTATTCAGATAAAGAAATGGAGCATCTTGTTTGGAGCGCGAGGATGCGGATAATAATGGGAATTGCTTATTGTCTACAATATATGCACGAGCTCAATCCGCCAATTGCGCATTCTCAACTTCTCTCATCAGGAATCTACTTAACGGATGATTATGCGGCAAAGGTTTCTTGCTTAACAAGAAAACTATTTGAAATGGGGTGATTGATTCTTGTTTAAACCGATTCGTTTTGTAGGTTGGAGAGAGCCCATTTAGCTCACGAACCGGACTTAAACCGAGAAAACCGATGAGTGGTGATTTAAATCGATCTTCATTATCATTATCACCTGAACCAGAGACTAATGTCTACAGCTTTGGAGTAATAATGCTTGAGATTATCTCTGGAAAGCTCTCATATTCAGATGAAGGAGGATCAATTGTACAATGGGTAAATCCAAAACCAAAAAAAGAAAATTATTTCATCAATTTTTTTGTATAAAACTTATGTAATAGATTTTTTGATAATTAATATTACTAATGTGTGTTTTTTTTGTTTTAAATAGGCATCAAAATATCTGGAAAATAATAAACTAAAAGATATGATTGATCCTACACTAACAACGTTTAAAGAAGAGGAACTTGAAGTGATATGTGACGTGGTACGACATTGTCTAAGAATTGACGAAAGTCAACGACCAATAATGAAAGATGTTGTCGAACAATTGAAAGAAGTAATCAACATTTCTCGAGAACAAGCTACACCGAGACTCTCTCCTCTTTGGTGGGCAGAGCTTGAGATTTTATCCTCTGAAGCTACATAACCCCAAGAAACTACTCTCTCTCTCACATTTTCTCTCTCCTCGAGTTTCCACAAGTGTCAGAGGTTTCACAAACTCTTTCTCCTTCTCTGTCTACAGTAAACTTTGTCGTTCTAAATGTTCCAAGTTTTTTTTAAATCTTCCTATTAAATTTGTTCCTCGGTTGTTTTCTTATAGTGCATTTGGGTCCAGATAATATAACCAATGTTGTATAATTGTATATCATCATACATATTACATATAATTGTACTTATTTTGTGGTGGCCGTTTAAAATAATTGTGGTGAAAATTGTAATATTTTCTCATTTGTACATATAGTTCGTTTTCGAAATAAAATCGTTTTTAACTAGAACCACATCACAAAACATCACATTAATATATATATTTTATTATTATATTATATTATATTATATATATATATTTATTTTGTCATCCAATCTTTATCTAATGTATAGTTTTATTAGTTTAGTTTTATTAATAATGATGCACCATATTTTGTGTGGTATTAGTTTCACATTATTTTTTAACGTTCAGTTGGAGATGTGAAAATTACACTAAAATAGTGTTTTAGTGTTTTACTTAAAATAACGTAAACTATACAGATTCTTCATTACTAAAAACGGAGATTTAAATAAAACATATACTACTTGAAACCGACTGCAGGGAGCTAATTATGATTCTACAAGATCCAGATAATTGGCCAGCTTTCGATACTTACACTCAAGAATTTCGTCGTCTGCGTGAGCAACTCTCAGGTTTCACCTTATCAAATATCAAGCGCACAGTGAATACACAAGCGGACAGTCTAGCTCGAGGATCTCGCTGTTTTCAATTTAATTTTATTTTTTGTAGATTCCTCTTTTCCGAATTGGGCAACCAGTTCCGGAATGACTATCTGATTTAGTGTTTGGTTGAAAAAAAAAAAAAAAAAACATATACTCTATCACACTACAAATGACAGACACAATTTATCTACAGAGTCATGCATAACATGCTTTAATTTGAGAGTCAAAAATATCATGTAAACATTTATATCATCATGTATATTCAATTTGTAAATAGTTGAAAATATTATATTACTAGTTATCAATTTTAAAAATAGTTATTGTTGCTTTATTTTCTTTTCGTTTGTTGACCTTTTTTTAATCGTATGATAATATTGAAAAATTAAATAGTAATAGTTGTATAACAAATAAATCCAAAGCAAAGAGAATAACATAAACCGGCAGAGAACATAATCTCTCTGGAGACATAAATCAGTGGATAACAAACATATCCTTGGAATCAAACATTAATGTCCAACAAAAAAACAAAACATGAAATATATGAAAGGCCAAGGTAGAAACTCCCAAGAATACCAGAGAAGTCGGAGGAAAGCCGTATAGCGGAATCTAATGAGAATCGAATTCCTATCCACCTAATTTTCTCCCGAACAAAGTCTAAATCTAGAGTTATATAAGATTTAGGGTAAAATATGTTTCTTGTATTCACATGTGATCGAATGATCAATATATATACACCAGAGAATGACTAAATCTAAGCTATAAGAGAATATAAACACATCCCATAATATAGGAAAGTATCCTTATCTTAATACTCCCCCTCAAGTTGGAGGAGAAAGTGATTGAATCCCCAACTTGGACAAAAGATAAGTAAATGTGGAGACCGGTAAAGCCTTAGTTAAGAGATCAGCCGGTTGGTCTTTCGTAGTGATGTGTTCAGTAGTGATGAGCTTGTCGCGAACCGCATCTCGGACTAAGTGACAATCTCGTTCAATATGTTTGGTGCGTTCATGAAAGACAGGATTCACGGCAATATGAATCGCAACTTGACTATCACAAAACAAACGCATGGGCTGAAGATGTTGAAAACCAAAGGTGTGAAGCAATCGTTTCAACCATTTGAGTTCCTTGAGCACAAATGCCATAGCTCTATATTCGGTCTCTGCAGAAGAACAAGAGACTGTATCTTATTCCTTTGTTTTCCAAGAGACCGGAGAGTTACCAAGTAGAATAATGTAGGAACTAAGGGACTGTCGCGTGAGAGGACATGCTCCAAAGTCGGCGTCACAGTAAGCGGTGATACGCATATCACAATCTGATCGTAAGAGTACGCCTTGATCCGGACAGCCTTTGAGGTATCGAACCGTACGGAGTGCCGCTTGCCAATGTTCCTCAAGTGGTTGTTGCATGAATTGAGTAAGAACATGAACCGTGTAGCTGAGCTCAGGTCGCGTGAAAGTGAGATACACTAACCGACCAACCAACCGTCGGTATTGAGTAGGATTAGAGTATGGATTACCGGAAGTCAGAGCAAGTTTATGATTAACTTCAATCGGAACCGAACATGGTTTCGCAGCAAGCAACCAGCCTCTGCAACGATATCTAATGCATATTTCCTTTGAGACATGAAGATCCCCTCAGTGCTACGAGCAATTTCAATGCTGAGAAAGTACTTGAGCTTGCCTAAATCTTTCATATGAAAGCACTGATGAAGATAGTTTTTAAAGCATTGTAGAGTAGACAAATCATTACCCGCGATAATGAAGTCATCAACGTAGACCAAGATATGCAAACAAATATTGTCTTGATTGAAAGAGAAGAGTGAATAATCCTCGTAGCTTTGTTTAAACCCGAAACCAAGAAGAGGTTTAGTAAGTTTTGAAAACCAACAACGCGGAGCTTGCTTCAACCCATATATAGCTTTCTTGAGACGACATACTTTTGAAGGATCTTTACTCTCGAAACCTGGAGGTAATTTCATATAAACTTCTTCCTCAAGATCACCATGTAGAAATGCGCTGTGGACGTCCATTTGATGCACTTCCCAGTTTTGAGCAGAGATTACTTCAAGTAGAAATCGTACAGTGGACATTTTAGCAACCAGAGCAAATGTATCGTTGTAATCTTCGCCCTCAACTTGGCGATTTCCAAGAGCAACCAGCCGAGCTTTGTGACGCTCTATCGTGCCATCAGATTTATATTTGATCTTGTAAACCCATTTGCTCCCAATAACTTTCTTCCCATGAGGCAAATCGGTAACATCCCAAGTGTGTTGGTCTTCGAGAGCTACGACTTCAAAAGACATGGCATCACACCACTCTTTTTCAGTACAAGCTTCTCGATATGATACAGGTTCCACATTCGATGGTGATGGCAGCAAGGAAGGCTTTATGCTTGGCTGAAAAAACAGTTTCAAAAATATAGTTAGCAATAGGATACAGTGTTTTACCTGGACCGGAGTTAGGAGAGCTGAGATGTGAAGCAGATAAGAGAGGAGAGGGAATATCTTCACGATGAACAGCGTTGATGACGTAATCTTTAAGAAGAACAGAAGGTTTCTTAGGTCTTTGACCGCGACCAAGAAGATCAAGCAAACCCGGGGAAGGAGTAGAAGAGGATGGTGAGACGGATTCTTCCATGGCAGAAGGCGGAGACAGAGGCTCTGTTTCTCGTGAAACAGGGGAGGAAGCAGATGGCGGTGAAACAGCTGATGGAGAAACCTCAACTGGGTCTGAAGAAAGTGTCAGAGATTCAGTGAGAGGTGCTCCTGAGCTTAGCGACACCGGAATAGGCGAAACCAGATCATGTGACGCGACTGGAGCCTCCGCGATTAATGGCGAAGACGTGTCTGTGACTGAGAGCGGCAATGAGAAAGGATCATGATCCAAAGAAGAAGACAATCTCCCCCTTGCTTGTGTAATCGGTAACAGCCACTCATCAACGATCATGTTTGGTTGAAACAGAGGAGGCGACACATGTGACGTATAATCAATACCCGGAAATTGATCTTCAAAGAAAACAACATCTCTGCTTGCAAAGAATTCCTCACGTTTAATATCATATAAGCGCCATGCCTTTTTACCAAACGAATATCCAACAAAGATACATTTACGACTTCGATCCCCAAATTTATCTTTATCTCGAGCACGACGATGAGCATAACAAAGACAACCGAAAACCCGTAGTAAGTCATATTTCGGAGGACTACCGTGAAGTAATTCATAGGGTGACTTGCCATCAAGAACCGGAGTAGGAGTTCGATTGATGATGTAGGCGGTGGTGAGGATACTCTCGCCCCAAAATGTAATAGGAAGCTTAGCTTGGAATAAGCAGGCACGAGCAATATTTAAAATATGCATGTGTTTGCGTTCGACACAACCATTTTGTTGTGGTGTGTCAACGCAAGAAGTCTGATGTAGAATTCCATTTTGTTGAAAGTAGGATGTAAGTGCCATGAACTCTGTCCCATTGTCACTACGAACTGAACGAACTTGTTTGTTAAACTGTCGACTAGTCATAGCACAAAAGTTGCATATTAAACCTGAGACTTCGGACTTTTCAAGCATCAAATAGGTCCAAACAGCTCTGGAAAAGTCATCTACAATGGTAAGAAAGTATACTGCACCACAAGACGATGGTGTTCGATACGGTCCCCAGACATCACAATGAATCAAAGCAAAGGGTTCATGAGCTTTATTCGAACTTTCAAAGAAAACTTTACGTGTCTGCTTAGCACGAAAACAAATGTCACAATGAATAGACTCATTAAAATCCACCTTAAGAGTATCAAAAACCGATAATGTAGAAAGAACTTTGTAGGAAGGATGACCAAGTCGCCTATGCCAAAGTACCGAAGGAGAAGTCTTCTCATGCGCAGCTTGATTAACTTTAGCGACTGTGACACCTATGAAGTAGTATACCCCCTCTCTCTTTTCACCTGCTCCAATCAGAGTCCTCGTAAAACGGTCCTGCAAAACACATAACGTATCAGTAAAGATTGTTATACATCCTATCTGTTTCAGTATCTTGGACACAGAGATCAGAGTGCAATTAAAATCGGGCACGTATAAAACTGAGGTCAAAGAATAATCATTGTTAAGCTTGAGTGTCCCCTGTTTGGTTGCACGTGATGCTCGGCCATCAGGAAACACAACAGGCGAAGATTGTATGTCATGAACATCATGTAACAAAGTAAGATTTCCAGTCATATGGTGAGATGCTCCCGTGTCAATAATGACATCGGTGAGCACCGCTTTACCCGAGAGACGTTCAGTGGAGAGCTGATTGGATTAATGATTTTGAAGGAGAGAGATGAGTGTCGAGATCTGGTATGAGTTTGGCGTCACATCCGACGGAAGGCGAGATGCATTGGCTCGTCCACGGCCCCGATTAGCAAATGACCCAGTGCGACCTCCTCTGCCACGAATGCTGCTGCCTGCTCTGGTTATGTTCGGTGCGTAGTTTTGGTGTTGCTGCTCATTGTACCACTCAGGATAGCCATGAACAAGAAAGCATTCAGAGACTTCATGTCCACGACGACCACAGTGAGAACAGGAGCGATTGGGATCGCGATTGCGAGACGGAGTAGTAACAGTGGCAGACAGAGGAGTCTCTGTTTTGATAGAAAAGCCAATGGCTTCAGGTTTCAGATCCTTAGCACGAGCATTGAGAAGATTCTGTTCTTCACGGATGACTCGTGAGTAGACAATATTCAAATCCGGTAAAGGATCCTCGTCAATGATACGAGAACGGATTGAACTATAACGAAAATCATCCAAACCAAAAAGAAACTTATGCACACGTGCATCTTCTTTCTCTTTTTCAATATCAGCAGCGGCAGCACAAGTACATAACCGTGATGTTCTAAGATTCTGTAATTCCTCCCAAAGCTTGGTTAGGCGGCCATAATAGTCCAACACCGATTTACCATCTTGTCGACAGTTGGTGATGTCATCTTAAAGTTGATGGATACGAGCTCCATTCTTGACAAAGAAACGAAACTTAAGTGTTTCCCATACGCGATATGCTTCAGGAACAAAGCTAACAGTAGAACGGATTTTTGAATCGATGGATGTTCTTATCCATCCCACAATCATGGAGTTTGTAGCAGTCCAGCGAGAGAGATCGAGATTTGTTTCAGGCTTTTTAATGGTGCCATCTATGAAACCGATCTTCTGTTTGGCTTGAAGAGAATTCCATAACTCAGTAGTCCACTCAGTATAATTATCACCAGTCAAAAGAACAGGAGTAATGAGTGTGTCCGGGTTATTGGAAGCATAAAGATGATATGGAGTTAAATCCGTAGAATGAATTTCTCCGGTAGCAGTAGAAGTAGAAGAAGAACTTGATGGTGTCATCATGATGATCCAGAGCAAGCTTAATGAAGAAAAAAGGTAGAGAGGTAGAGGAAAAAAATATTAGGTTTAAGAGAGGCGCTCTGATACCATATAAGATTTAGGGTAAAATATGTTTCTTGTATTCACATGTGATCGAATGATCAATATATATACACCAGAGAATGACTAAATCTAAGCTATAAGAGAATATATACACATCCCATAATATAGGAAAGTATCCTTATTTCAATAAGTTATTCATCCCCATACAAGGTTAGTCTTACAAGAACAGATCAAACAACGGAGAAAACCTATTATTGAACTAAACTAAATGGCGGCGGAAGGATACTAAAGTTAAAAGATTCACTGAACGAAAAGAAGAAGATAATCGCAAACTATCATAAACAACAAAACACGACCTTACCGGCACTTCACAAAATAATCGAGAGTCAACCCATGACCAAAACCACCCTATAATCATAATACACCCCTCACGCCTCAGTATCACCGGAATGAGTTCACCGGATGTAGATTCATCGCCAAGTGTACAACAAAGTTAGCAACTATATCAGAGTCCTCGATCGCGTGAACCACCGATTTTTCCAACGAGACACCATTAAAAATTCTAAATATTTAAATTTTATAAATTTTCGATTAAAAATTAATTAGCAAGGAGTGAATTAATTTATGTCACTTATAAATTGTTCAAGATTCTACCACAATTTGATGTGTTCTACTTGATATGTTCTATCTTGTGATTAGTGGTTTTCGACAATATCTTAATATAAAATTAGTTTCGGTTAAATCTATCAAATTAATTTCAGATCAAACCTAAAGATCGTTTCAATCTAGAAAAAGAGAGTTGAAAATTCATAAAATAAAAGAAGATAAAAATAGGTTGTATTTGTTCACAACTTGAGCCCACGGTCACACACAGAAAACGACAACGCCTGACGTTTTTCTTTCTAAGCACGTTACGCACAAAACAGAAACGCGCGACACATGTCAAACTCCCTCACACGTGTCATAGGTTGGCCTGCTATAAATACAACCAATTATATCGTTCCGAATGATATTTAGTTCTCAAATATTTGTAGATTCTAAAACTGTTTTTGATTTTTAGATTTTAGTTTTTGATTTTTTTCTATTTTTTTGTTATTTAAAAAAATTCATAAAAACTAGATTTAAATGGGAGTTATTGGTTCTTTGATTTTAATGGATTTAAAAATTTCTGTGGATTTTGATTTTTCTTCACAAATCCAAAGATTTCAAAATCAGACTAGTGGATTTCATAATCTAAACAAATGGATTTCAAAATCAAACCGGCGAATTTTAAAAAGAAATGGATTTAAAACTTAAACAAATGACAATTAATCTTTATAATAAAATATGAAATAAATATAAAGATAAAGTTACAAGTGATCAACAGAATGGTGTAGAAACAATGCAGAATAATTCAGAAAGAAGTTAAAAATCCAGCTCTAGAGAGGAGCAACACCAGCCTAGAAGCACGATCATACCGCCAATGGTTAAGAGGGGGATGGATTTTTGGGATCTATCTCATCATCTTCCTTAAAATTAGTGGCATGAAACTGCCAAGGTTTGGGGAGCCCTTGGACAGTTCGTCGACTGAAGGAAATCCGTAGCATTCACCGGATATCCTATTCCTCTCGGAAACGAAGAATAACGATGAATTCGTTTCTAAAAAAATACAAAGTTTGGGCTTTGATGACTATGTAATTGTATCTCCTATTGGGAGAGGAGTTGGTGGCCTTGTCTTACTCTGGAAAAATCTAGTGAAGGTAGAGATTGTATCAAAGAATGAGAATCTAATTGACACTCGAATCATTTACGAAAACGATTTTTTTTATGCTTCTTCCATTTATGGAGATACGAATCGACAAAAGAGAAAACAACTATGGCATTTCCTTGAAGGGATTGCAGAATTGAGAGTAGATCCTTGGTTCCTTACCGGAGACTTCAATGATATCTTATGTAATGAGGAAAAACAAGGAGGACCAATAAGAAGCGAAAGCTCCTTTGTGGATTTCCGATCCTTTATGTCGGAATGCGATCTTTATGACATAAGGCATTCCGGAGATCCACTCTCTTGGCAAGGTGTGAGGTATGAGCATAATGTGCTTTGTAGGCTCGATAGAGCCGTTGGGAATAGCCATTGATTTGAGAAATTTCCATATGGACGAAGTGAGTATCTCGACTTTGATGGATCGGACCACAAACCTCTAATCACCCATGTGGATACTACCCGAAGAAAAGGGAAAGGTTTATTCCGGTTTGATAGGAGACTAAAAGATAATCTGGAGGTTAAGAACATTGTCAAAAAGGAATGGAGAGAAGCAAAGGATGAACCGGTGGGTAAGAGGATAGCCAAAGTAAGAGGAGCGATAGTTGTCTGGAAAAGAAAGCAAGATGCAAAGGGGAGGGAGGTGATTGAGAAGCAAAGGCAACACCTCCAAGAGACAATGGTAAGACCTCAACCCGATGAGAATGAAATAAAGAAAATAAAAGAGGCATTACACGGAGCATATGAAGCCGAGGAGGAATATTGAAGACAAAGAAGTAGAATACTTTGGCTAAAGCTAGGAGACAAAAATTCTAGCTATTTTCATGCGATTACGAGAGGGAGAAGAGCTCAAAATACGATCTCGGTATTGGAAAATGAACATGGAGAGGTTGTGTTTGGTTAGGAGAAATTAGTGTCGGTCTTCTCTAGCTATTTCCAAGGAATATTCACTTCTCAAAGAGGAGAAAGAGATGCAGCAAAAGGCACTTAAACCTTTGATCACAGAGAAAGTTAACGTTCAATTAATAAAGGAACCCACAACATTCGAGATCAAGGATGCTTTATTTTCTATCCATGCGGATAAGGCACCGGGACCGGATGGGTTCTCAGCAAGTTTCTTCCAAGCAAACTGGGAAAGCATTGGAAAGGAAATAGTAGAAGAAATCCAAGGTTTTTTCGCAACCGAAATACTCCCAAGGAACATAAACGAGACGCATATCCGATTTATCCCGAAGATCCAAGGACCAAGAAAAGTGGCGGAATATAGACCAATTGCCCTTTGCAACGTCTATTAGAAAATCATATCGAAACTTCTCACAAGAAGGCTCCAACAGATTTTGGCCTCACTTTTTTCCGAGAATCAATCGGCTTTCATGCCCGGAAGAGCAATAGTGGATAATGTATTAATTACACATGAAGTGCTACACTTTTTAAAGACATTGGAAGCGAAGAAGCATTGTCCGATGGCGGTTAAAACGGACATGTCAAAGGCCTATGATGAACTTGAATGGGATTATATTGAAGCGGTACTATCAAGACTTGGATTCCACCATAAATGGATTGGATGGATAATGCAATGTGTAAGAACGGTCTCCTTTTCAATCTTTTTGAATGGTTCGGCGAAAGGGAGGATCTTGCCTCAAAGAGGTATACGACAAGGGGATCCGCTTTCACCCTACATCTTTATCCTATGTAATGAGGTCCTATCGGGACTATGCAAGAATGCACAAGAAAGAGGAAGTCTTAAAAGAAACAAAGTAGCGACAAAAAGTCCAAGGGTAAATCATCTCCTCTTCGCGGATGACACTATGCTTTTTTGTAAAACATCTCCTAAAAGTGTCAAGGCACTAAAGAAAATTCTTGAAGAATATGAGCAAGCGTCCGGGCAATGCATTAATGTGCAAAAATCTTCTATCACTTTCTCAAGGAAAGCAACGAGAAATCTCAAAGAACGAGTTAAAAGTGAGTTGAGAATCGAGATGGAGGGGGGATAGGAAAATACTTAGGCCTTCCGAAACACTTTGGACGGAAAAATAATGATCTCTTTACCTCAATAGTGGACCGCATCCACCAAAAGACGGTGAGTTGGTCCTCGAGGTTCCTCTCAACCGCGGGGAAGTTGATGCTTCTAAAGGGTGTACTCTCGGTTATCCCCTCCTATGCGATGTCGTGTTTTAAAATTTCAGTATCTCTTTGTAAGAGAATACAAGCAAAGCTCACACGATTTTGGTGGGATTCAAAATCGGGAGAAAACAAAATGGCATGGGTTGCATGGTCAAAGCTTACTAAGTCAAAGAGAGATGGGGGATTAGGCTTTCGTGATATTCAAGCAATGAATGATGCGATGTTGGCAAAGTTAAGTTGGTGAATGATGATGAATCCGGAGTGTCTCTTGGCCCGGATATATAAAGGGAAATACCATCCAGATTCGGATTTCATGGAGAGTAACCAAGGATCGGTCTCATCTCATGGGTGGAAAGGTTTGATAACCGGAAAAGAATTACTAACACTTCACCTTGGCTGGGTCATTGGAGATGGAGGATCAATCAAGATATGGGCAGACCATTGGTTTTCAGTCTGTGAAAAACAATGTCCGGTAGGACCAACCACTGAAGCTATGGCGAATTTGATAGTGAAAGACCTATTTCAGGAGCAGAGTACGGAATGGGATACAATAAAAGTAAAACGAATTTTCCCCCATTTAGCATCAAAAATCTTGAGTATCAAGCCCGGCAAAGTCAAAGCCCCTGATAAACGGATATGGGTTAAAGCAAAAAATGGAATATACGATGTAAAAACCGGGTATCATGCGGCCAAAGATCAAACCATGCGGGAGGAGGAGGGTAATGCGCAGGATAGCGACTGGATAAAAGATGTGTGGAAGCTTAAAACATCCCCTAAAATCATCCTGTTTTTATGGAAAGTTCTAAATAAGGCAATCCCGATCAGAGAGAATCTCATAAACAGGGGAGTTTCAACAGAAGAACAGTGTACAAAATGTGGAGAAGAGGAGACTTTATCCCATTTTTTTTGCACTGTAATTTTGTTGTTCAGGTTTGGAAGCTAGCCCCACTAGCTATTTCGGTCGATTCACGAACCTTTGAGCATTTTCAAGAGTTTTGGTCCTTGATCAAAAACAGAGAGTGTCTCTCCCTATCGGAATCAACGCTACCCATCTTGCGACATGGATTATCTGGACCCTCTGGCTCTCGAGGAACAAACGAATATTTCAAGAACGGTTCGAGACAGTGGAGGAAGTGATGGAATCGGCGATATTAGCGGCTAAGGAGTGGCAAGAAGCACAAGGAGAGGAGACAAAGGTGAAACAGGGGAAGATAGTTGGAGCCCAAAGGGGTAGAGAGGAAGTTGTTTTCGGAACAGATGCGGCGTGGAGCGAGGAGCATAACGCGGCAGGTTTGGCTTGTATTATGTCACATACTGATCAAATATCCTGGAGCTGGTCAAGACCAATGGAGTATGTGGCTTCTCCTCTGATGGCGGAAGGTCTAGCGATGAGAATGGCGGTGGAGAGAGCACTAGAAGAAGGTTATGAAAGAGTGGTTTTTGAATCAGATTCTAAATCACTAGTCCAAGCTATCAACACCAAAAAGACAATCCCTGAACTTTACGGAATCATAGCCGATATTATTGTTTTTACGGACTCGTTTGTAGAGGCAGATTTTAGGTTCATTTCTAGGAACTTAAATGAGGAAGCTGACTTGCTTGCCAAGAGAACTTTGAGAGAGTATGTATTGAACCATTTAAATGTTTGAATGAAGTTATTGGTGCACAAAAAAAAATAACATTTCAGTTTTTTTGTGTCTATCATCGTATAAAATCTCTCCACATATTTGTTGTAATGGTTTCTCTCAACTGGTTAGCATGCTCTCTTTGTTGATCTTGAGTTGCAAAAACTTATTCATCATCATTATTAACTTCTTCAAGATCTTTGATTCCTCCTCTTTCTTCTTTCTCATAAGAATTTCTTTCTTCGAGAAAACGTTCTATTCGGCAAAATTTTCGTAGAAAGTTATGTAAACCAACACATGCAAGGACAATCATTTTTTGTGTCTTATACGGAAAAGCAGGTGCAGACTTAAAAATAAGAAATTGAGATTTGAGAATTTCAAAAGTTCTCCCAATAACGTTTTTCAAAGATGCATGACGATTGTTAAACAGCTTTTTTCATTTAGTGGAGTAGAATCTTGACCAGAAAACTCTTGTAGATTATATCAAACGTCACAATAAGAAGCTAGAAAATTTTGACGATTTGCAAATCCACAGTCGACTAAATAAAATTTTTATGAAATAAGAATAATAAAATTGTTACAATAGTTGAACAAAACCAAACTTATAACTTTTATTTTTAAAAATTGGTACTATCGGAAACAAATAACTAGTTTGTAATTTTTGTTAAAACATCATTTAATAATTTTAAATCATGAACTAAACATTCTCATTCACTAAGTATATATATAAACTCGAGACCAAAATTACATGCGGCCATCACATTTTGTGATTATCACCTTTTCTGTTGCGGAAAGCATATACTTCGTCCTTTAACACCATAGCAAAAATACATGTACCGTTGATAGCTCCAACACAATCCTAAAATTTTTAAAAATATACGTTACAAGAATTATTCCATACAAATTTTAATAAAAAAATAATAAAAATATACCTTAAAATAAGGATAAAACTTTGTACTTTCGTAGTGGTAAACCTTGTGATATATGAAAAATGAAGTCGAGACATTTGTTATTAGTTCCTGATTGTTAAACACTTTGACGTAGTGGTTAACAAAACAAAAATTTCAAAATACTTGCTTCAAACTCAATATTTGGGCTTTTGTAATTTTATCTTCAAAACACTTATAAATCCACTCAAATCCAATTTTAAATCAAATCCATTAAAAATCCTAACTATTGAATAACACTTGATTTTAATTTGGATTTCAAAATTAGAGAACAAATAACACATGATTTCATTATGGATTTTAAAATCATATATCCAATAACACATAATTTGATTTGGAAATCCAAATCCATTAAAATTATAGAACCAATAACACCTCCTTAGTCTTTAGACAAATATTCACGTAGCTAGAACAAAAAATTATTTCGGACTAAAATAAAAATTTAATATAATAATCGGAAAAAAAGTAAATTTTTTTTAAAAATTTTTTTAGAAAATTTAGTTTTTATGAATTTTTAATAATGATTAAATAAAATTTTGAAAATCAAAAACCGGAAACTATTTTAAAATCTTTAAAACAATTAAGGCCTTAATTTTCGTTTTTCGTTTTCTCGACTGAGATTGTTTTTCCTTTTCCGAATTCATGTTATTTTATGCCGCTTTGATTTGATGATTCATGTGAAGAATTTTTTTCTTTATGTTACCGCTTAGGCATGGTTTTCTTTATTTTTTGTCATTTTTCTCGTAGTAAAAGACAAAATAAATTAAAAAAGATCATTAAATACCCACCTCTTGTTCACATCTCTGAAGCCAACCAAATCTTTATAAAAACAGTTTATTGTAAACAAAATAAATATCTATTCATTTAATCTTTGTTTTTTTGTCGTTTTTCCGAAATAGAGTTGAGTGTGTCGTCTTCCTTTACTTGGTGAAAGGGTTTTGCCCATATTTTCCGATATATGAACAAAGTATATACAATCAATTTACTGAAATGTAAAGGGAAAACAACTATAATTAGGACGACAAGTCACACTCTCTATTAGTCCTCCACGTAATGCATGCATGCATCATTTTATTCCCTTCCCCTGCAAAGCACGTATAATTAATATCAGACTACTCCTAAGAGCATGTTTATTCCAAAAACACTTATAGGCTTTTTAACTTTTTTTTCTTCTGATTTAAAAAAATCAATTGCGGACCGCCACGTAGCAGTGGGGCCCGAGTACAATGCAAAAAGGGACTGCAAAAACCGATTTTTTTAAAAAATGGGGTTCACTGTGAAACCCTTGCTCAATTTTATTTAACAGTTTGCGTGTTCAGTTCGATTTTAGACAAATCTTTTCGTTTTAGTTAAGTCATTCAACAATAAACATAACTTAACTTCATACGTAGCGTATATTCGAGGTTTTCAATACATGATCAGTTCGCTATAAGCTACTACAGTTTGCTATAAGCTATTACATGCATTGAAAACTTCTCCCCTTAAACATAAATCCATCCATCCTTCGCTTCCAGCCATGGTCTGCGTGCTGCTCAAACAGTTGAACCATCTTGGCCTAAATCAGTACCTGCATTCACACAGAATGCATCAGCAAAGAATTGCTGAGTGAGATCGGTCATTCCGTCTCACCAGTCATTCATGGAATTAACCAGTCTTGTTAATCAGTTCATTCATCCAGTTAATTCAGTCATCATACCAGAATTACTATCATTTCTAGTTTTGTACAGTAAATCCGACCATTTGGCCTTAGCAGTGAACAGTGAATTCAGCCAACGACCTTTATTAACAGTAAACTCGGCCATCGGTCATTAGAACAGTGTTTAATCGGCCATCGACCATCAATTAGTCAATCAGGGCCATTCGGCCTTCACAGTAAACTATGAAAGGCTACAGTCACGAACTCACCTTTGCCTTAGAGTCAATTTGATCGGTTCAGATGGTTCAGACAGTCTCGACAGTCAGTTCCGCAGCCAATCTCTCGGTTCAGTCACTCGGCCCAGTCAGTTCGTCTCTTCTAAAGCCAATCGCCTTCAGAATCGCCCTTAATCTCTTTCAGTGTTATGTTTTCGTGAGAAGAACGATAACTGCCGAGTTTTTCCTTTTAATCCATCCAAAACTCAGCGTTCTGGCCTAAGAGAAACCACCCATAACTGCCCAAGCGCGTTCATTGAATCCAATAACCGTTCCCGCCTATTTTACTTAGGCAAAATATCATT
>OVAN01006364.1:0-16986 GCA_900406275.1 Anastatica hierochuntica
GAACGACGAACGACGAAGAACACGAAGAAGAAGAAGATGAATTTTTGTTTTCTTTCATTAAAATTAATTCAATTAATTCATCATAATTGTGTAAGGGCAATTGTGGAAATCACCATTATTATTAAGAGTTGAGGAGTAGTGAGATTATGAGAGTGTATGAGAGATTGGTTTTCAAGAATGAGTGGTATTTTAGACTTTGCCCCTCATGTGATGTCTCGTCTCCCGTAGAATTATTTGTAGCCATGACGCAAGCTAACCACTCGCATTGGTGGTCATGAATCGTGACCCATCGTTTAGCACCAAAGACATATCCCGTACTAATCATATGTTTGTATACGTTATGAACTCCTCTGTCATTAACTGCCAATGCTCCACCTAAGTCACCAGTTATTTAAAGATAACATTATAGATTTTGATTGGTTCCATAGCCTAATGTTTTTATAATTTTTACCTTAGAGGATCAATTGACATCATTTCCTGCATCTAACCAGGAAATTCGGTAGCAGACTATTCAAGAAAATAACCAACAACCGTCCACGAGCCATCTGCTTGATGTTTAGAGTAACGTTCGAAATAAGATTCTCCAGTTGGGACGAATGGTGATGAAACCTAAAACTCTGGAAGCATCTCACCAAACAATGAGGTTGCTTTAATTTTAAGTATTTTGTTTCATTTTACATTCGTAGTAGAATATTTTATTAACATCTATTTTTGATGTGATAATCGAAAATATTTAATCATAATTTTAAATTTATACATGTTATTTTTACATATAGATTTATTTAAATATTTGATATATTGTTATCTGAATTTTCTAAATAATATGTTAAAATTAACTTTCTCTCTCCCTATAAATTAATAAATTATTATTTAATCTATTAGTTAATATCTCTATAAATTAATAAATTTTCAGGTTCCAACATTATTAGTTATAGAGATTTTACTCTAAATCTGGGCCTTAATATATAAGATAAGATCTTACAAATCAAAAGTTCTTTTAGGAGAGTTAGAAACAATTAATATTTATTTTTGGAAACAATTAAAAAGTTAACAAAATCAATATTCCAAAAAGGTAAGAGTACTTGTTAACTTTTGTAGTCAACATGCCGGAAAAAAAATGTAGTCAACAACGTCTTTAATTCGTCATTTGCATTTATTTTTATTCGAATTCAATATCTTCATCGATCTCCTTCCATGTGTGTTGTACAATAAATGGTTCTCACTTCATGGACTATTAAACAAAATCACCCATATAAATAGGATATTTGGTTAACTATTTGCATAAAAAACAAGCACAAAACGTCTAGCAAAGAACAATGAAAAAAACATTGAAATTTTTATTTGTTTTTTCTTTACTCTTTTGCTATGTTGTTAGTTCTTATCAGGGACTCGATCCCTTTCCCAAAACCGTTGTCACAGTCACAAACGCTATAGATGGAAATACAGTCTTAACAATTCATTGTAAATCCAAAGATGATGATCTAGGTGAGCATGTATTGCACCGCGGCGAAGAATTTGAATGGAGATTCAGACCAGACTTGTTAAAAGTAACAAGATTCTACTGTAGTTTTTCTTGGAATAATATGGTAAAATGGTTCGATATATATATAGCCTATAGAGATGAAAGCGTATGTTTACATTGTAATTGGTCTATTAAGGCTGCCGGTCCATGTATTTCCGGGGGCTATGATACAAAATTTAATAAGTGTTTTCCATGGAACTGAATTAGAAGAATCAATATTTGTAATAGTCTCTATTAATCATATTATTGATGATAACATCTAAATAAAGGGCTTATCAAAAAAAATATCTAAAAGAAATTAATTATACACTTCCTTCAACTTCTTATTGTTTTATGTGTCCAAGTGGAAAATTTCATTAAATATTTAAATAAATAAGGACCATACGTTTTTCTACTATATCTTTTGGCTTAACGAGTCTGAGATTCGGCTCCCACCTCCACCTCTCGTTTCTCTGTTTCTCTATGGATGGTCTCCTTTCTCACAAGTTGTTAACGCAACATCACTTCCGCCAACATGATTGACCAATACTCACTTGCATCTTTGAATTTGTTGACATTTATGGTCGGGTAAAAATCAACTCATCTTCTCAAAAGTTATCATTAATGAGGAAGAGGTAATTACAAAATCATCCCAGTTGTGGCAAGAAGCACAAGAACAAATACCTCATCCTCCGATAGTTTCTCAGCCTTCAATTACCCCCACGTCATCATCACTCTCTGTTTCCTGTCACGTCGACGCGGCATGGCAGAACACCACACTTATTTGTGGTTTTGAGTGGAGCTTTTCTTCACTATCATGAGATGCTTTGGGGATTTTTCTTCTTCAAAGATCAATGTTTGTTCGCCATTAATGGCTGAAGCTCTAGCTCTATTATCAGCTATCTCAAAGTGCTAGATCTCTTAGATTCCTTCAGCTCCAAGTTTTCTCAGACTCGTAGGTTTTGATTAAGGTGCTACATTAGGAAGATATACATACTGATATTCATTAAATCTTAGTTGATATCCAGCTTCTAAGAAGTGATTTTCATTGAATCTCTTTTGATTTCATTCTTCATATAACCAATAGTTTCGCAGACTCTATCGCTAAAAGGGCACTACATGCTCTCTCTTTGGTTGCGATAACTTAATAAAATTTCTTATGTTTGACCAAAAATAAAAATAAAAATAAAAATAAAAATGTAACATTCTAAATTTTTCGAGCAAAACTCATATTTTATTATTCCTTTTTGTCCCACATTGTTAAAGTCTAAGGTCCTCACCATTTTCCCTTCTCTACATAAAGAGCAAGACCCCTTTTCATTTATCTCATATAAAACAAAGCAGTGCTTTGCTAGGGGGCTAGTTGTCGCTGAATTATTCTGATGGTCAGCCAGCACCCATCGCCTCTGTTAAGTTTTCTGTAGAATAAGTTTTCTGGTGAGTTTTCGGCGAGTTCCAACGAGCTCCGATGTGTATTCCGGCAAATCTATCGCCGCCTATCTATTTATGTTCTTTCAGTTAGTCGGTCAATCTGACTGATCCAGATTCGGTAGACTGTTGACTTAAGCCTGTTTGACCAGATTGCTCCAATCATACCCGTTTAGCTAGTTTAAGCTTATTTTGCCGGTTTTCTCTTATCGAGCATATTTTGAGCTGTTTTCGTTTCGATTTCATATTTAGAGTCTGTTCAAGTTTCTGAAAGTCCAAAACCATTTTCCCGAGGCTAATGTGAGAGCTAGACTCATATACTCCTCATGCTTTCCTTATTCACTCTTTCTCGCGTAATTTAACACCAAATCATATTTTTGAGTTTGCTTAGAATCTTGGTTTCTTGCTTGGTTTTAAATGAATGTTAGGATCGTTATCATAAAGTACTTTTATGCTTTAATTGTTAGATTAGAGCTAAACCGATATTGTTTGAGAACTACAGAAGAATATCAAATGTATGTACAGAAAATGAATTGAATTTTAGATAGATGGATGAGTAGGCAAGGCAAGAGATACAAAGGAAGACATATGTATCTGAGGGCATGAGGCTTGTCGAAGGTACAAAGGAGGACATCTGTATCTTGGAGTCGTGTTTGAGGTAAGGCAAGGAGTACATAAGAGAACATATTTATCTCGAGTCATATTTGAGGGCTTGCAATGGTATGGAGGAGGACATCTCTCTCTCAAGGTCGCGGAGGTACGGAGGAGGATATTTGTACCTCGGGGCCGCGTGTGTGGCTCGGTAGGAGTACAGAGGGGGACATATGCATCTCATAGCTTGAGTTTAGAGTATGGGTCTAGGACCATTGTTTATTTCCTTGGGTTCATTAAGTACCATGCATGCGCATGTTTTATGACTATATTTCATTTGAGTGATTAAGCCAAATCTGTGAACTTATGGCTCTCTAGCATTTTCCACCTTGCTGACTGACTATATGTTGCTCACCCTCTCCTCTACCTTTTATCCTTCGATGTGCGACTAACGAGTAGTCGGAGAGAACCGACAGTTCAGGTGCTATTTGAGATCTATATCTTTTCTTTTATTTTATTTAATCATAACTTTCGATATTTTCTTCTGCTTAATCATTCAGATTAATTGATTTAGTTATTTAGAAGATTCATTTAAATAATTGTAAAACACTATTTAAGGTAATTAAATTTGATCATTGGACTTGGTGAATAGCGTGAGTTAGAAGTTAATGCTAGTGGCATGCGATTCTTATAAGAGGCGAGACGGGTGTTACACAAAATAATTTAATTACTTTAGTCAAATGTTCTTTTTAATTTTTTAAATTATGTGAATTTATAGAGTTTTTGATACGTTCTTACATATTTTAGTGTTTAATATTTTTTTTATAATTTATCTTAAATTCTAACAAAATTTTATGTTTTTAATTTCTTTTAACATTTTCTTAATTTTTTAAAATTTTCAAAGAATTTACTATTTTTTTTTCAAATTATCAATGATAATTTAAATTAATATCTAAAAAAAAATTAAATGCCAACCGAGCAATTTCCATCAAACATTTCAATTAATTACATATTTAACTATTGCATTGGACCAATGATCTACACACACATGAAATCCACTTTCGAGGTTTGTTGTAAACGCTATCACTTTAAAGTTTACTAGAGCTTGATCCGCATAACTGTTTTTAATTTTTATATATTCAGTTTATGATTGATCATGTTTAGATTTTTTGAATATCAGATCAAAATTTCCAGTTACTTCGAATTTCAGGTTCAGATTCAGGTTCAATTCTTTTAGATTTTTCAGTTATTTAGAATTCCGGGTTCGAGTTTAGGTTTGAATTTTCTGATTTTTCGATTTTTTCGGATAATCATACGGGTTCGGGTACGATTTAATTCGGATAATACCGACACTTGAAATATCGTTAAACAAAACCCGTTGGAGTATTTTTAAAAAAAATCAAACGACTAAAATTATATTGTTATATTTTATATAAATTACTTTTATAAATTTTAATGTCTTCGAGATTTTTTTTTTATTTGTGGATGTGTATTTACAGTTAGTTTTATTTCTTTTAATTCATTAGATACATTGAAGACATTTAATGAAATTTTTAAAATATAAATTCAATTTAAAAAATGACTCATGAAATTTTTTGTGTAATTTTTTTTTATCGTCTAAGAGAAACCAAATGGTTTCAGAAAACATACAGTACCGAGTTTCTGCTTTCAGAAAGACAAACCAAGAGAAACAATAGAGATAAAAACCAGAGAAAAACAGAGCATCTCCTTTCCTAACATAAGGATAAAGATAATGATGAGTGAAAGTCAAGATTCACGATCAAGCCTCTCTTGAAGCCATACCGGTCCTCCTCGTGAAAGGTAGGATTGGAATCTACCATCTCGCGTTACACTTCTTGCAATTTCCGTCGCAATAGCATTAGCTTGCCTCTCTTCCAGCTCAAACTCACACGACTTGAAAGCCTGTATTAGCTCCTGTACTAGTTCAATAAGAAAGCTATACCTTGGCCAACCTTGCGGTTTGGAGAGAGCCTCCCAGACACTAGTCCCATCACCCGCAATAATGATTTGATCCACATGGAGATCTCTTAAACTCTGCAGGGTCCAAATTATACACCGAAGTTCCGCATATATCTTGTTTGGCGACCTCGTAAATGCCTCTCTAGCATGAAAGAGGGCCTTGCCTTCACAATCTCGTGCAATCCATGCACCACCACTATGACAACTTGCATTTCTCCAACTAACGCCCACGTTTCATTTGACATATCCTTGTGCAGGACGCTGCCATCTCCCTTCCTGTCGAGACCAGCTTGCAGAGTTTGTTGTCTCTGTTCCAGCTACAGTGTTACTCAGAAACCATAAATATGCTTCCTCGTAAACTCTTTCCACTACTTTACCAATGGAATCTTGACATTCCGCAAACAAAACCGCATTTCTATGCTTTCAAATGTTCCACAGAAGCCATGGTATACACCTGCGACTTCGAGAGTCACCATACCGCATGAAAGCGATATTAGCCGCTAAATCATTTGAGAAACCCGCATTAGGAGCCTTGATATTAGCCATTGCGATTATTTGCTGAGCTGCATCACATAGAAAAAGGACATGGTTAATCGTCTCGGTACCATTCATACAGCGTTTGCACCTGGTGTCTGTGGAGCAGCCTCTACTTTGCAATCGATCCGCCACTGCTAAAGCTCCAGCAACGGCTCTCCACCAAAAGAAACGAACCTTCGGCTCAGTCTTCATCTTCCAGATTCTCTGTTTGATTTTAACTTCACCTTGTTCTAGGTCTGGCCTGATAGTCTTTAAGTCATTTGATAGCTTAGCACAAAGCCAACTTCCGCTCTTGACACTGTATGAGCCATGCTTTGTCTGTGTCCAAATCAATTTGTCTTTTCCTCTTCCTATCATCATCTTCAAAATGAGGGCAATATCGTCAGGTACAAACAACTCCTATAACAGAGCATAGTTCCAGCTCCCATTTGTTTCCTTTAGAGCATCAACTGTCATCTCTAAATCCATAATGCTCCGCTGATGGTGAACCCGTCGAGGCTACTTGTCAAATATCCATTTATATGTTCAGACCTTTGTATCTTTCCCATCACCATTAGACTTCAATAATCCTTTCACTAGAAATTCTTGGCCGTGCAAAATACTTCTCCATGCATACGAAGGACAATATCCCTTACCCGCCTCCAGGAAGCTTGACGTCGCAAAATATCTACCTTTATATAGTTGTGAGACCAGAGAGTGTGGATCATTAACCATTTTCCATGCTTGTTTGGCCAACAAGGCCTGGTTAAAATCTTCTAAATCCTTGAAACCGAGACCACCATTCTCTTTTATTTTACACATCTCCTTCCATGAGATCCAATGGATTTTCTTTTTATGTTCACACGCATTCCACCAGAAACTAGACATGGCGCTAGTGATCTTTTGACATTGTGCTTTTGGAATAAGAAAACAAGTCATGGCATATACCGAAAGAGCCAACGCAATTGACTTGAGAAGTACTTCCTTTCCCCCAAGAGAAAGCGTTTTTACGTACCATCCACCAAGTCTCTTACTAAGCTTTTCACTTATAAATGCCAACAACTTTCGCTTTGACCCGCTAAAGCATTCTGGGAGCCCCAAGTAGGATCCCTCTCCTCCCTCTTTTATGATTCCAAGCTTATTACCAATGAGCCTCCTCATGTATGGATCGATTTTTGCCCCATATGTTATAGCTGATTTCTGAAAGTTAATCTCTTGTCTCGATGCCTCCCCATATAGTTTAAGGCATTTTAAGAATTCAGAACATTCTTTTAAGGTTGCTTGACAAAGAAACAAGCTGTCATCCGCGAAAAGAAGATGTTGAATCGATGGGAAATTCCTTGTGAGCTTCATTCCTGTAATTTTGCCCTCCTTCTCCGCATTATCCATCACATGAACCAAAGCCTCAACACATAAAATGAAAAGAAAGGGTGATAGAGGATCACCTTGTCTTAACCCTCTTTCCGGTTTAATATGACCATGTGCTTGTCCATTGAGTAGAATCTTATAAGAGACCGATCTCACACACGTCATCACCCATTGTATCCATGTCTGATGGAAACTCATTTTGACGAAAAGTGCTTCTAGGAAGTCCCACTCCACCCTATCATACGCCTTTGACATGTTAATTTTAATCGCGAGGTACCCATCTTTACAAGCTTGGTTTGTCCGCAGGCCGTGAATCATCTCATTGGCTACTAACAGATTATCTGATATAAGTCTTCCGGAGACAAAGGCGCCTTGCGTTGGTGATATCAACTGAGGCAGGAAGCGTTTCAATCTGGTGCACAATATTTCCGATACAACTTTATAAGAGGTGGAACATAGCCAGATGTCCGTCATATGATTAGGATTCGGCTTCTTCGGTATCAAACAAAGCTGCGTGAAACTCCAGTCCTCTTCAATCTCCCCTGTCGCAAAGAACCTCTTTACTTCCGTAGTCACATGTGGCCCAATAATACTCCAGTAACTTTAAAAGAAACCACCTGTAATGCCATCAGCTCCACGGGTGCTGTCACTCTTAATAGCTTTAACCGCTCTTTTTATTTCATTTTCTGTGACCGGCTTTATCAGGGCCTTATTCATTGTATCTGTCACTCTCCTGTCAAAACCGTTAAATAACTCTATGGCTACGTTCTTGTTCGAAGCTTGAAACAGATTGGAAAAATATTTGACCGCTATCTCTCCCTTTTCTTCCTCGTCAAACTTCTCTGTCCCATTCGAATCTATCAAGGAGTGTATATAGTTCCTCATTCGCCTTGTCTTAACTTTCCCATGAAAGAAGCTGGTATTAAGGTCGCCATTTTTCAGCAAAGAGATCTTGCTTTTGTGTTTCCAATAACACTCCTCTTCCTTAGCAGCCATCGTTAATTTTTCCTTTAATTGCTTTATAACTTGAAAGTCTGGTGATACTTTTGCCGATTCCATATCAAATTTTCTCCTTAGATTCTGCATCAACATGTGGGAATTTTGATTGGAGCTTCTCTTCCAATTGGCGATTTCTTTTCTGCACGCAACTAGTCTCTTCGAGAGCTTCAATGCTTCTCCTCTTCTTTTTTGTATTCCAGCCTTTGCAAATAGCTTCTTTCACCTCTGGTCTGGTACACCATCTCCTACCAAAGCAGAAACGCCCTTTAAACTTGTGTTTTCGACCAGGGAAAGTAGCCACGATTGGTCTATGGTCGGATTCTGCTCTTCCCAAATATTTGATATGTGACCGAGGGAAAAGTTTGAACCATTTTGAATTACCAAATGCTCTATCAAGCCGACATTGGATCCAAATTTTCTCTTTAAGACCATTCTCCATTAAAACCTCTCTTCGTCCCGCCCATGACAAACAATGACCAGAGTAAGGAGGTTCTTTAAGTCTACTATCTCTTACACATGTTCGAAAATGTAGAAAGGAACTCTCTGTTCTTGTCGGTCCCCCAATCTTCTCAGAGTTGATTAAAAGCTCGTTGAAATCACTTATCAAAAACAATGGCTCTTCTCTATCAATCCCAATGTCCATAATCTTTTCCCATACAGCTCTCCTCTTATGTCGACAAGGATCCCCATACACAAAAGACATATAATAGCACATAGATCCAATTTTGACTTTCGTATCAATTATTCTGTCAGTAGAGACCATCACCTCTACTTCATGTGTATGTCTCCAAAACAAATGCAAACCCCCTCCAATGCCAACCGGATTGACTAGGTGAAAGTTATCGTAACTCAACTTTTTCTGTAAACTTGACACCTGTGCACTAGAGTTTTTAGTCTCTAGGAGAAACAAGATATTCGGGCTATGCTCACGACACATCACCTCAAGGCGTCGAAATGTCAGGTCGCCTCTCAATCCCTGATAGTTCCAAGAGAGTGTAGTCATTGGGCATTGGATGGTTTTAGGAAAACCATCAAACCACCATATTGTTTACAACTTTTAGATGAGACTTCCACATTCTCTGATGCCTTCCTTTTCTATGGCAGTCCTTTATCATCTCCATCAGTCATATCATCATTCACAGAAGAGTGATCAGCCTTTGTCCCCATATCCTTATGTTTCCTAGACCATGAGCCATGTTTACTCTGTTTTTTCCGATTTCGGGTATCTGTTCCAGTGAAGCTGTTATCCGCCACACCAATGTTAAAGACTGGTAATATGTCCTGGACCATATTCTCCTCTACTCCTTCTGTACTACCAGCCACTCTCCGGTCAAAGCCTTGCTTATGTAACTGATTAATGGTTGGTCTCCTTGTATCTTGTAGTGTGTACCGCTAAAGAGTTTTACCAGCACCTTCTTGTTGACTCTTAAATGATAATGAAGTCTCGTTCAAAAAATTTTCCACTGTTCTAAAGTCAAAAACATGACTTTGATTCTTGTTTTCAGCCTTACTACACCGGGGGATTTTCCAATCTCAAGTAGGAACTTTGAGTTGTAGGATCTTTTGAAAGTTCATCTAGAACTTTTTTCATTTTCTGTTCTCGAAGGTTTCTTTCCTCAGCATTCACACAGTTCATATATATGCGCATTTGCTCGAACACCGAAGGATCAACCAGGTTTGGTGACGGGCCAAAACCAGGTGGTATCGATGGAGCAAGCAAGGGTATAAGCGTTCCAGCAAGATCATTATGGTGTTGTCGTGTATAAACAGGTACAAAGATCATTATGGTGTTGTCGTGTAATTCTTTTTTAATAGATAAGATTCGTAATTATTTTCCATGTAAGGATATCATTAACAATAAAAGAGCTAAAAATTAGTGTTCGTTTCAGGCAATTAAGGACGAGCCACCATAATGGACCTATATCTGATTTGGTGAAGCCAACAATTTAAAAATAAAAAGCCCAATGTGTTACGATCCTTAAAATCCGCAGTCTTTTATATTCCATAATTTTTCACTGATTAATACTGTAAGACAATGTCAATAGTCCAAATGCTCTTGTGTGTCTCTAGTCAAATCGTGAACCTCCCTCCTACAGGTCTTCATGATGTGTGTCTTGTGACTTGGATCCTATGGAACTTATGGAAAGCCCGAAGTTTATGACTAACTTTACGACAAGTTTGGACAAAAGATGATGTTATCTTAAACACCACCATTGATGTAAAGTTTTGGTTGCTTGCACAGAAAGAAAGGACTGGTCAGTATGAATCATGTATCCCGCGTGACATCCCTCCTGGTCATGGTCCTAAAGTATATGTTGATGCAGGTTATCAAAGCTCTACACTTACCTGTGGTATTGGGTTTGCTCCGTTCTGATACGAATGTGTGTATGGGAGAATTCTCTTATTTTCAGAGTAATGTTCAATCGCCTTTACAGACGGAAGCAATTGCGGTGTTAAAAGTTATTCAAAAAGCTCGTTCTCAAGGTCTTTTGGAGATTCAAGTGTTCTCCAATTGCCAAATTTTGATCCATCTCTTGCAACGGGGAGAGTCTCACAATGGTCTCTTTGAAATCTTCTGTAATATTCAAAATGTTTTTTTCTTTTGAGTTTATTTCTTTTCATTTCATTCCTCATTTGAATAATTCCCATGCTGATTCGTTAGCTTTGTTATTTGCTACTTCAATTTGAAGTTTTCTTTAAATAAAATTTGTTTTCTGAAAAAAATGAAGACAATGTCAATAGAGATGAAACTGAAACTACATTAAAAATCTACGTTCAGAAACATAAAGGACACCTAAACTAAAATGAAGCTAGGGTATGATTTACTTGTATCTTTTTTCATGCGTTTTGTACATATTACCTTTTTTCTTTCTCTTTACAAAAACATTATTTCATGTATTTGTAAACACCATTGGTAGTGAAAATAAGGTTGGACATTTTACCAAAACACGAATCTAAACTAAAAGATATGAACCCGAACCGAATTCGAGCGGATACTGAATTTCGAGTAGTTTGGGTTTAGGTATTCTCGAACAAATACCCGAATGATCCGAAAGATCCGAAAAATCTAGATCCAAAGTTGAATAAATATCCAAAAACATCCGAATAAGTATCGCAATTGAGTAACTTAAATACCTGAAATACTCTTTATTTTTAGATAATAACAAGCTACTCAAGTTCAAGCATGAAAAAAAGATGTAAATGAAAGTTTTTTATTAGTCTCAATCGTTTACTTTAACATTACAGTGAGTTATTCTTATATACAACTAATGACAAATGCTAACTTACACCCAACTCATCAGCATCAGCCACTATTGTACACTATATACTATATTCATAATACATCCCCGTAAGCCTTTTCAATCTGGATCCAGTGATTTGAAAAGACTTGATACTGATAGTCTGCCAAGCAAAGAGTGGAAAGGTCCTGAATGCAACGATTTGGTCATAATATCTGCAAGTTGATTCTCAGAGAAAACACGAATAGCTTTCAAGGATCTTTTGTTAATCTGATCCCGAATCGTGTGACATACTATTTCAACATACTTAATTCTCTCATGAAAGCATAGGTTTGTAGCAAAGTAGATTGCTGATTTATTATCACAGAACAACTTTGTTGTTGTCACCACATCAACTTTGGATGTTTATAACATCTGTTGACGCCAAATGATCTCTCTTGTGACATCAGCCATACGCCTATGCTCAGCCTCATAACTGCTCCCACTTATTGTTGTTTCTTTGCCTTCCAACAAATAATAGATGAACCAAGATACACACAATAACACGAAGTTGATCTTCTTGTATCTAGACATGATGTCCAGTCTGCATCTGCAAAAGCGTTAATGCATATCTATGAGGAAGCTAAATAAAATAAACCCTAAGCTAGATTGCCTTTTAGATATCTAAGCACCTGTGAGCAGCATTCAAATGTACATATCTTGGCTTCTGGAGATACTGATTCAACTTGTGCACATCATAAGTAATGTTTGGTCGCGTTAAAGTTAAGTACAATAACCTTCCTACAAGTTCTCTGTAAGGCCTAGGAGATTGTAATGGTTGACCACTATCCTTAGTCAAGTGCGTATAAGAATCCATAGGAATACTGCTTGGCTTTCATCCTAGAAACCATGCCTCTTATATCATATCCAATGTGTATTTTCTCTTACAGACAGAAATTCCTTTCGATGATCTAGCTATCTCCATTCCCAAGGAAAACCTCGTTCGCCCCAAATCTTTAATCTTGAATGCTTCTGCCAACACTTTCTTCAAAGCTTCTAAGACCATCTCCAACCTCACTTCATTTTTTACTCCATAATGAAGTAAAGTGTAATTTGGAGTATTATGGAGTAAAAAATGCTCCAACTCCACTCCATTTTTCACTTCATAATAAAGTAAAAGGTGGGTTTACTCCATAAATGGAGTAATACTTTTTTTGTTTGTTCATTGCTCCATTTTCCACTCCAAAATGGAGTAGGGTTGAAGTAAAATTCAACTCCATTATGGAGTTACTCCATTTTAGAGGAAAAAAATAGAGTTTTACATTGGAGATGCCCTAAGTCACTAGAGTTATTACTAGCAATAACTATATCATCAACATATACCAATGGCTATATAGCAAGTTGCAGTGATTTTAACAAACAAAGCCGTATCTGATTCACAATGTTTAAAACAAGCACTCACCAAGACAATTGTTAGTAACTTGTTCCATTGCCTAAACGACTGTTGAAGTTCAAATCCAAATTAGATCAGAACTCGATCAGGTACCCAACATGGCACATGTCATGAAGGGAATTAGGTGTTTCTTACTGCTTGACTGTTTTGTTAACTAAAAAAGCTGGAGGGCAGACAAATTAAACACATCGTGTGAAGCACACGATTTTGTAGGTTTAGAAACGCTTTAAGATTAAGGAATAACTCTCCTTTTATTGCTTTGTATAAACTCTCAAAACTCACACATCCATCATAACTCAATGGATGAGAGTTTATATAAAAGCCAAATCCTAATCCTAAAAGACTATCCTTTATTTTTAGATAACTCCTAACAAATATTCTCTAGTTTAGATAACTCCTAAACTAATTAGGATTAGGACCTTTAGTAACTTGTTCCTCAAGTATTCTTCTTCTTCTTCAAGCTTACTCCAACAATCTCTCCTTTAAGTTTGAAGTCCATTCTTGACATGTCTCGAACTCCAATCAAGTCTCTTATCTCTTTAAACTTTGTCTTCCCATGTGCCTTAGTTAAAATGTCTGCTTTCTGCTCTGTTCCGGGAATGTGCTCAACTTCAATCTGCCCATTTTCTATGCATTCTCTTATGAAGTGGTACCTTCGATGGATATGTTTACTACACCCATGGAAAACATGATTCTTTGTCAACGCTATGGATGAACGATTGTCAATTCTCAACAATGCTCTTTCGCCTTCCTTTCCCACGATTTCTTCAAGTAGGTCTTAAAGCGAGATGGCTTGTTTTGGTGTCTTGTTTCTGTGAACACCAAGAGATAGGTCCTTCGTCTAGATAGAAAATGTGTCCGCTTGTACTTTTCCCATCATCCGGATCAATATTATGGCTGCTGTCACTATAGCCTATTAATCTAGGTACTACTAAGGTTGGATTTTCAAACACTAATCCGAACTCAATAGTCCCTTTCAAGTACCTCAAGATATGCTTCATTGCAGCTCCATGTGATTCTCTAGGACTTTGCATGTAACGACTTAGTACTCCAACTGCATATGAAATGTCCGACCTTGTGTGAAGCAAGTACCTGAGGTATCCTACGGTTTTTCGAAACCTAGTGGCATCGATCTCCTTCTCGGTCTCTGACTTAGAGAACGTCAGATTTATTTCCATAGGCGTATGTACTAGATTGCAAGTCTCCATTGCCGCATCTTCAAGAATTCATATGGCATATTTGCGCTGCTGACTATTATATTCCCTTCATATTGATTCACTTCCATTCCTAGGTAGTAAGTCAGCTTACCAAGGTCACTCATTTCGAATTTAAAGCTCATTTCTCCTTTAAAGTTCTTAATGACCTTGATACTTGTTCATGTAACAAAAAGATCATCAACATAAACATCAATTAACAAGAACTCACCATCAACCTCTTTTCTGTATACTGAAGGCTCTTTGACACACTTTTCAAACTTGAGCTCAAGAAGTATTTGATTCAACTTGTTGTTCTAGGCTCTTGGCGTCTGTCTTAATCCATAGAGTGCTTTGTTGAGTTTATAAACCTTCCCTTCACTCCCTTTTACTTCAAAACCTTCTGGTTGTACGACATAGACATTCTCCTTTAGTTCTTCATGTAAGAAGGTTGTTTTTACATCCAGGTGATGTATCTCCCAACCATGTGAAGCTGCAAGATTAAGAAGAAAACGTATTGTGTCGAGTCTTGTAACTGGCGCAAAAACCTCTTCGAAATCTACTCCATATTGCTGCACATATCCTTTAGCAACAAGTCTAGCTTTATATTTGTTGTTACTTCCATCAGAATTCCTTTTTATCTTAAATATCCATTTAAGTTTGATTGGTTTAATACCATACGGAAGATCAACAAGATTCCAGCAATGATTCTTGTTAATCGAAGCGATTTCATCTTCACACACAAGAACCCATTCTTTCGATTTACTTGCCCTCATGAACGTGTAAGGTTCATTATTTATGCAAAGTAACACATTTTCTCCTTCTTCTTCAGCAAGTAAGATGTAGTCATCTAGGTATTTAGGTCTTAGAGTTTGCGTACCTGTTCTCCTCAAAGGTCCGTGTGTGTTTATTTCTGTGAGATCGGCTCCACCTGTATCATGACGCGATTCTGTAATTTCGCCATTGTCACCACCATTGTTTCGGTTTGATGAGTCACGAACGGAGGAACTTGAAGCTTCAGTGGTTCCATGCTGAGCAAGGCTACCATATTGATCTGAGATATCACGAACAGGGGAGGATTCAGAGTTTTCGTGTTGAACAAGGCTCCTACGATGGAGGTTTGATCTTTCTCGTGAGGATTCACCTGTCGATTCCGAGGAGTTATCACGGTGGCTGGAGCTTCCGTGGTCTGCAACAATGTCACCTTCCGCCTCTCCACGCTCGTTAATGTTTGTGTCTATGTCTTTTAATCCTCGATTTCCGTATTGTCCCAATGTGAGGACAAATCCTTCTTGATGTTCTGAGCTCGAATCATCACAGTTCCATATCCAGCTTTTTGCTTCATCAAATACAACATCACAACTAACAATGATCTTTTTCCCTTTTGGATCATATAGTCGATATGCTTTACCCGGGTTCCGTTCCCAAATGCACAAGGATTTTCGATCGATCATCCAAATTTTTCAATAATCCTTTGTCGATTTTTTCATATCATATGCAACCAAATATTTTCAAGTGATCGATATTTGGTATTTTCCCACGGAACAATTCATACGGAGTTTTATCCTTAAGAGCTATAGTTGCTATTCTATTTAGCAGGTATGTGGAGTGACGAACCGCTTCTCCCTAGATATAGTTTGGCATACACATATGTTTTAGTATGCTTCTTGTCATCTCCATCAATGTTCTGTTCCGTATTTCTACTACGCCATTCTGCTGCGAGGTGTAAGGTGCAGTAAGATGTCTTTGGATGCCTGACTCCTCACAGAACAAGTTAAATTCTTGTGACACAAACTCTCCTCCTCTGTCCGTTCTGAAGACTTTAATTTTCTTTCCAGTCTCTTGTTCGACCATATTCTTCAGTTTTCTGAACTTGTTGAATGCGTTACTCTTTTCCTTCAAGAGTATTGTCCACATGTATATGGAATAATCATCGATGATCACAAAAATGTACTTGTTTCCTGCAGGCATGCATGGGGTTATGGGGCCACAAAGATCACCATGTAGTAAACAAAGGATCTCATAAGCTCTATATGTCGATGCTTGAGGAAATGGTCCTCGGGTTTGCTTGCCTAGGAAGCATGATCCACAAATTTCTTGTTTGATGCTTATTCCCGACGGTCCTTGTACCAGCTGCCTTTGTACCATCATTGTTGGGGCAAAAACTGTCCCGACGAAATCGATGCCTGAAAAGGACTGCGGGGACGATGTTTCCTCCTTTGGACACAGGAATCATAAGGATATCTGAAAACTCTGAGATTCTCATCGTTCAGGCTGTCTCTTCCTGACCTAGCTTCGAAGCTTTGAAGATAGTCGATCATGACAATCTCCGCATAAAGTCTATCCGTCCGCAAGCAACTAGAGCATCCAAGTGCTAAGGTTAGCATCGACGGTTCTCGAATAACTCTCACAAGGCCACACGATACGAACTTCGGAGCGATACGAAACCATCAAAAGCATTGGGGAACCACGTCGCTTTGGAGAAATGTCTAAACGCCGAATGACGCCAAACCTACGAACGAGTCTTGAAACCGATTGAAGACTGAACTAGAGGCCGATCTAGACGTCGATTGGAACCAAGACCGGAGGTCCGTTTTGGCACCAATTGGCGCCAAGACATAGTGTCTATCTTGGCGCCGGTTGGCGCTGAGACACGGATAACGTTCAGCCATAGTCTGTTGACTGAACCACGTCCTTTCCGATCATCATTTCCTTCGAATCGTCACTTGGTCATCTCTC
>OVAN01006365.1:169-21434 GCA_900406275.1 Anastatica hierochuntica
CTTATTGCCTTTACTCGTTTATTTATTTAAGTCTTTACTTTTATGCTTTACTTTCCTTGTCTAGTTATGTTTCCTTGATTTTATTTCCTTTAATCACAAAAAACAAAACCCCCGTTTTATATTCGCTTAGCTTAAGAACGCTTGTGTATTCTTAAAGTTTGAACTTATTTACCTTAGGTTTGCTCCTTGTGGTTCGACCCCAAAGTACTACAATAGCATATCCGTGCACTTGCGGATTGTGTGTTATTAGGAAATGAGCTTTTATAAATTTTAAAGCTTCGTTGCCTTTTGTTTCCTTTAAACAACAGCGCAACACCGAGATAACCAGGGCAAGAGCCAGTTTCTCAAAGTGGCTATAGCGGTTTTCGGTGTCTAGGAGAGACTTGCTTTCATAGTACACCAGATGTTGTTTGCTTCCTTCCTCCCTGGCCCAGACGGCGCTTATGGCGTGCTCAGAAACCGCTAAGTAAAGGAGCAGAGGCTCTCCATTTTTGAGCTTAGAGAGACGAGGCGGTGTGGTGAGATATTCTTTGAGCTTGATCAAGGCGTCCTCTGCCTTCTAATTCCACACGAATTTTACAGTGAATTTAAGGGCTTTGAAGAATGCGTGGGACTTGTCCGGAAGCCTGTATATGAATCTGCTTAAGGCTGCCATTCTCCCTGTCAGTTTCTGCACGTCTCGTAGTGTCTTGGGTGAAGGAATCGCGGGAATTGCCCTGATTTGTTCCGGATTCGCTTCGATCCCTCTGTATGTGACTACGTACCCCAAAAATTTCCCGGAGCTCACTGCAAAAGAACACTTAGAAGGATTGAGCTTCATAGTATATTTCCTTAGTGTAGAGAAAGCTAGCTGTAGGTGGGCTATATGGTCTTCCGCCTCCAAGGACTTGACCAGCATGTCGTCAATGTATACTTCCATGGTCTAGCCGATTTGGTCTACGAAAATCATGTTGACTAGTCTCTGGTAGGTGGACCCTGCATTTTTTAAACCGAAAGGCATCACTTTATAAGAGTAGATTCCTTGCGACGTCAAGAAGGAAGTCTTCTCTTGATCGTTGGGGGTGCATAAGTATTTGGTTGATCCGGAGAAATCATCCATGAAATTCATCAACTGGTGTCCTGTTGTACCATCTAAGAACTTATCTATATGAGGCAAGGGGAAAGGGTCTTTCGGGCAAGATTTATTAAGATCTACGAAATCTATACAAACCCTCCACTTGTCGTTCTTCTTCCGGACCACGACGACATTTGCTAGCCAATCCGGATAGTGGACATCTCCGATAAACCCAACCGCAAGAAGATTTTTGACTTCATCATTGATGATAGCGTCTCGTTTAGGTGCAAACTTTCTCCTCTTCTGTTTGACTTCTAGGTATTTTGGATCCACTTGTAGTATGTGTACTATGACATTCGGGTCTATACCTGGCATATCCACATGGGACCATTCAAAACAGCCAGCGTAGACCTCAAAAAGTCTTTTAGTCTCTAGCATATGCCTTCTTCTAGCCTAGACCCCACTCTGAGATTTTCCCAGGCTCTCCAGGTGCTAGGGGTATCTCATCCAGCTGTTCCTTTTCTGGCTCCTCAGTATGCTTTGTAGAAAGTGGTTTCTGTAATTGCTACAAGGGGGTTGTCTTTCCTTTCAGAGTGGTCTGGTAGCACGATTGAACGTTCTCTTTGTCACCTTTGATTTCTTTGATTCCCCAAGGTGTTGGGAACTTCAACACTTGATGTTAAGTTGAAGGAACTGCTCTCATCTCCTGTGTTATGGGTGATTTTGCTCGTTCTTTGCAGCACTACGGAAGCTAGAGGTCAATGAATGTTTTGCAAAGTGTTTTGAATGTTTGAGCTGAGCTTAACGATCGAGAGATGTCCAAGAATAGCTTGTGTATTGATTTTTGGCTTAGGGTTTTCGTGCGTGCACGTTTTCCCTTTAAGCTTGGTATTTATACATGATTTTCATGATTATCCTTCCTAGAATTGGATATATCATGATTATCTGTAGAATATATGCATATTTATCTAAAATACATGTCATTATCTACTAGCTGGAATAGCGAAAATAGAGGAGAGGCGGTGGTCGGCTGGCTTCCAGCTTTCGGCTATAGGACGTCGTCTGGCTTCTTGCTTCTGGGCATTTCCCTGCTTTAAGGTCTTATTGTTTTACTCCTTCTAAGTTTAGGGAATTCCCATGACCTAAATTACTCCCAACAGTTTGCCTCTTATTGAGCAGGTTCGGTCCAAAGCTGCGAAATAACATGTCTTCCACGTGGCTTAGGCAGGAAGCCAGCAGTCGCTTGGCCTTTTTGGGTTTGACTTGTGTCGCCTCTGCTTTCCTTAAGAGTTTTCTTGCTTTTGGTACAAGTTGTGCCACATAATAAGCATTGATGCGACGGGATATTGCGTCTGGCCTTGGGGCTTCGACTTTTGAACTCTTGCCAACCTCTTGTAGCTTTCAAGGAGGATTATTTTGAAAAAATCTCAGCTGTTTGACTTGGTGAAAAGGGAAGCTTATAGCCGTTGGCGAAGATTAATGAAGATTTGAAGAGGGAAAATATAGCCGTTATTCTTCTCGTGAGATTCACGCCAATGATTGGAGGCATGCGACTCATTTGATTTCTCCTCTTTCTTTTAAACCTTCTCTTCTTTCTTCTTTGGCATTTTCGCCTCATCTTATTTCTCTTACTAGAATTCTTGATCCATCCTCTTCCCTTTCTTACCGAAATTCTGCTCTCGGAATCTCTTTCAAGCTTTCGATCCACGATTCTTAAGATTAGATCGTCTTCTTCCCTCTTCTTTATGCTTCTTTTAGGGTGGATTCTTGGGGTTGGATTTTAGGATTTCAAATCAATCTTAGCTTTTAGGTCTTACCTGTCCCGATCAGTTCGTAGACCCAAGATCGAAACTTTCTTGAACCCAAATATGACTAGCTCCAGTGATGACTTTTCTCCAGTGGCCTCATCCTCTGTTGGGGTCCGTGTTCGGAGGAGGCATTTAATCAGAACTAGCCCGTCCCCTAAGGTTGAGGGGTCTTTCGAGGATACAGAGATCCCTGAGGTCAACCCGTTGCTGCTGCGCTCCGCCGCGGGTGCGGAGTTCATGAAGGTTGGACCTTTCTCAAACGTGAGCTCTGAGATCTTGGAGGAGTGGAGGCATAAGTACTCCATCGGGGCAGACATCCACTTGAGACTGCCTGGGCAAGGCGAGAGGGATTCTGAATGCCCAGGAGACGAGATAGCCATGTACGAGGGCTATTTCGAGGCTGGAGTCAGGGGTGTAGTGCTTTCCCTGGTGAGGAAGGTCTAGAGCACTTTAACATTTGCCCTTCTCAGCTAAACCCATCGACCTAGAGGATTCTCACTGCTATCCAGGTCCTAAACGAGTTCCCCGGGCTGCATCTCAGGATCAATGAGCTCCTTTACCCTTATTACTTTCCCCATGTTCTTTTGGGCGAAGGTATATATTACTTCCGACCTCGCGATGGTGCTCCCTTAGTATTGGATCTAGAGAGAGAGGAGAGGAAAGGGGCAGCCTTCACGAAGCATTGGGCCTAGAAGTTTGTCTTTATAAGAGTGGGGACTTCTGCAGGGTTCTCTACTCTTTGGAGATTCACTGGTAGGCTTAAGATTTTTTTGTTTCTTCTGCTTCTAGTTTTGTTATTAACCCTTTTAATCCTTTGCCTTTGCAGAAGCATCTAGAGAGAAGTCAGAGGCGGGCAAGGAGAAGGCGGAAGAGACTTTAGAGATCCCTGCTGAGGAGAGGAGTATCTCGTTCCTTTTGAGCGAAGAAGCATTGAACCAGAGCAACATACGAGGTTTGCTCCTTGCTTCCTTCTTCCTTGGTTTATTTACTTTTTGTTGGTCTCTTGATTGATCTTTTGTCATCTTGCTGGAAACATGTCAGGATCCGGGTCTAAGGCGCTGGAGGACTTTAAGAGGGCTCAGGCGGCAAGAAAGGCAAAGTTGTCCTCTGGGAGCAAGATTCCGGAGGTGGTGGAGATCTCCGAATCTCCTTCGGCTGGGTCCAAGAGAAAAGCGGCCCAGAAGGCTACTACCTCTAACAAGAAGCAGAGAGGTCCTCCAGCCAAGAAGCCTTCCTCCTCCATCGGCGATCTTGATGGTGCCCTGGAGCATTTGCAAGAATTTGTCTTCCCTCCTCTCCCTTCTGACCCCCTAGCTTCGGTGATCTGGGCATCTTCAACCAGGTCCAAAAGGGGCGTATCAAGATACTTGGCCTGCCTTTGGCATCTGGCTACTACCTGATTGTTCTCCTTTTATTTTGGCTAACCTTCTTTTTTTTGTTGCTCAGCTTGCGACCTCTCTCTTCCATGCCAAGGACCAGGTCGCCACTGAAGTGATCGCTGCAGAAAGGGCTCAGGTGGAGGGTTGCCTTCCCAAGCTGAAGGCGGTGAAAGACAGGTCAGCAGGCTTGGAGAAGGAGCTGAAGCAGATGAAGGGTCTGTTCCGGGGGCTGGAGTCAGGGAAGGAGAAGGTGGGAGAGAAGGCCCTCACCTTGACTGAGGAGAAGGCGAAGCTAGAAGAGGAGCTGGGCAACCTGAACTCCCGGGTGGCCACCTTTACGGATGAGATGTCCATGGTCGTCAATGGTGCCAGGATCATGGGTTGCTGGGAAATGGTTTGGGACAACCTCAACGGCGAGGCTAAGTCTTGGAACTTGCAGGAGGAGTTTGAGAATAATAAGGTGGTGGCGATCGCGGAGGCAGAGGAAAATGGCCTCGAAGCTCCCACCTTTGAAGATGTACCAGAAATTCCTCCTACCTTGGCTCCTACTTCTCCAGTTGCCTCCGAGCCAAATGTTGAGAAGTCTGCTTCTCCTGATCCTCCAGCTGCCTAGCCTCCAAACCCAGAATCAAGAAACAGGTTGCTCTCCCCTAGTGGGATTATATATTTTTTTTGTTGATGGTGTGCCCCTGCGTGGGTTTACTCTTGCCCCTCATGGGCTTTGTAATGACTTTATGGCCTTAGTGGCCTTGACTCTTGGTTTGCCTTCTTGGCCTTATTTCCTTTTTGCCCCTCGGGGCTTTTAGAACTTATCTTTTCGCCCTTCGTGGCTTTTTATGAATATTTCTTTTAGCTCTCTGTTGACTTTTTGCCTTAGCAAGCTTTTAACTTAGACTCAAATATGATGTCTAGATGGGCTTCTTATCATTAGGACTTTGGTCGACTGGCTTTTGGCTATTGGCCTTTGGTCTTTGCTTTGACTGGCTGGCTTCTGGCTGTGAGCTTCTAGGCTCGTTGCCTTGGTCGGCTGGGTTTTAGCTCTCGAGCCTCTAGCCAATATTCCTTGGTCGACTGGCTTCTGGTGTTGCGCCTCTAGCCTTTGTCGATATTCCGGCTATTTGACTTCTGGCGTATTGGTCTCTAGTCTTTGCCTTGTTTTTTTTTTTTTGAGGGAGCTCTGCTTCTTGTCCTTAGACAATTTTTAGGTTCCCCAGACGCGTTTTTAGCTTCTTGATACCCAAAGATATCTCTTTGCTTGTTGGCATTCTGTTACCCGGAGGTAACCACTAGCTTGGGTTTTTGACCTTTCGATACCCGGAGGTATCTTCTCGCTTTCTGGCACTCTGTTACCCGGAGGTAACCACTAGCTTGGGTTTTTGGCCTTTTGATACCCGGAGGTATCTTCTGGCTCTTTGGCATTTAGCTATTTTGAAATAACTTATTTTGCTTTGTTGTGCTCTGTTTCCTGCACAGAAGCCACTCTCAGGCTTATTGGTTTTGCTCGTATGAACCTCCCCTGCAAAGGGGTCGAAGTGCTATACTTTTCTTCTACCTCCCACGTCTGGGTAAGTAGGTATGGGTGATACTCCTGTGCTCAGACCGCATAGCTCTCTCATTTACTGCGGCCTGGTAAGCAAGGTTAGGCTTGTTTTTGCTTTCTACTCAGCGCTCTGCTTTCTGGTTAGCAACTCTCTGTTAAGCAGAATAAGCCTTTTGTCTCTTGCTTTCTTTCGCGTATTTTCCCTTGTTCAAGCAGAGTTTTTTTTTTTGAGCTTTTTGCTTTTGCTTTGGAACGGTATGTTGTTTACGTTACTCCTTTATTGAGGAGTAATCATTCAACTTATTTGCCCCTTGCTCTTTGCTTTGGAAGAGTACGTTGTTTATGTTACTCCTTTATTGAGGAATAACCATTCAACTTATTTTCCCCTTGCTCTTTGCTTTGGAATGGTATGTTGTTTATGTTACTCCTTTATTGAGGAATAACCATTCAACTTATTTTCCCCTTGCTTTTTTAAATGAATTTTCTCTTGAGAAAGCAGTTGTTTTATTGATGGGTATCCGTCCCTAGACGTATTATGATTACATAAAAAGATGTAGAAAAATTAAAAATCCAAAACAGAAAACGTATCTGGGGTTTGGTAGTCCAGGTCAAGGGCGTTGTTCTAGAAGAAGTAAGACTTTAGGTGTAACGCATTCCAGCTATTTGGCTGTACTTTACTGTACCTGTCTTGTAACTTGTATGCCCCTGCTCCTTTGAGTTCCATGATTTGGTATAGTCCTTCCCAGCCAGACGCCAACTTTCCCGCGGCCTTGTCCCTCGTATTCTCAAAGACTCGGCGCAGCACCCATTCACCTTGTTGGAATGTTCGGGTCCGTTCCTTCTTGTTATAGCTGTGGGCTACTTCTGGTTGGTACTTCCAATTTTGTATTCTTGCAGCTTCCTTTTTTCGTCAAGGAGATCCAGGGACAGAGCCATCAGCTCTTCATTTTCTCTTGGGGTTAGAAGCTCTAACCTAGCTGTAGGAACACTAAATTCTGCTAGGGACACTGCCTCTATTCCGTAGACCAGGGAGAAAGGTGTTTCGCCCGTGGAAGTCTTAATGTTGTTTTGGTGCGCCCTTAGGGTAGCTGGAAGCTCTTTGACCTAGTTGCGTTTGGTGTTGTCCAGCCTCTTTTTCAGAAGGTTGAATATCGTTTTGTTGGTGGATTCGTGTTGCCCATTGGATTGCGGATGTCTTGGGGTTGCAAAACTCGGCTTTATGCCCCAATCTTCGCAAAACTTCTTAAAGTTTTTGCTTGTGAATTGCGGACAATTTTCTGTAACTATCTCTTGACGCGTTCCGAATCGTGTTACCACGTTCTTCCAAAGGAACCTCTTGATTTGGACATCCATAATCTTGCTTAAGGCTTATTCCTCAACCCACATGGAGACGCAGTGTGTGACTACCAGAAGGTACTCTAGCTGCCCGGGAGTTGTCGAGAATTTTCGCATGATGTCCATTCCCCACTTCATGAATGGCCATGGAGAGCTTATGGCCTTGAGGTTTTCCGGGGGCTGCTTGGATACTTGGGCGTGCCTTTGGCATTTCTCGCAGTGCTTGGCCATCTGAAGGGCATCTTGGGCCATTGTAGGCCAATAGTAGCCTGCCCTCTTAGCTCTTAGCACCAAGCTTCTTCCACTAGAGTGGGATCCGCATTCGCCCTCATGCAGCTCCTTGAGGACTAGGTCTGCGTCTTCTGGCTTTATGCACTTGAGGTATGGACCCGAGAAGGATCTTCTATAAAACTTTTCGTGGATCAAGCAGTAGTGGGATGCTTGCCTTTTTGATCTTTCGGCATTCACTCCTCAAGTTGGGCAGGACGTCATCTCTTAGGTAGGACGTAATGGGCCTCATCCAGGTTTCTTATTCTTCTATGTTAGAGACCTGTGGCCCTTCGGCATCTTCGTCAGTAGATGGCAATTGGAGAACCAGCAAGGGTACCCTAGTCTGCTCCGTTGTTTTTAGGGTTGAGGCCAGGTTGGCCAGGGCGTCTGCATGCGAGTTTTGCTCTCTTGGGATCTGCGTGAGTTTGCATGCTTTGAACGAATCGACGAGCCTATTGGTTATGGCAAGGCACTTGGTCAAGCGAGAGTCTTTTGCCTGGTAATCGCCTTGTGTCTGTCTTACGATCAGTTGGGAATCACTGTAAACTTGTAGGTTTTCTATTCCCAAGTCTTTTGCCACTCTGAGTCCCACAATTAAGGCATCATACTCACTTTCATTGTTGGTGGCTTTGAAGTTGCATCTTAGTGCTCTTGATACCACTTCTCGTCTTGGTGAGATGAGCACGAGGCCTACGCATGCCCCTCATATATTGTTGGATTCGTTCACGTAGAGTTCCCATTCTTCTTCGCCTTTGTTTTTTTGTTGGATCTTGACCTCTTCTTTTGCCCCTGGTATCATCGGCGGGGAGAATTCTGCTATAAAGTCAGCCAGGACCTGTGATTTGATTGTCGTGGCAAGGCGGAAGATCATATTGTACTCGCCAAGTTCCACTACCCACTTGGCCAGTCTTCCGGATACTTCTGGCTTATGGAGTACGGATTTGACAGGGAAGGACGTGACGACTATCACTGGATGAGCTTGGAAGTAGGGGCGAAACTTACTTGTCGAGACGACCAAGGCGAGAGGCAGTTTCTCCAGGTGGCTATAACGGGTCTCATTGTCCAGAAGAGATTTACTCACGTAGTACACCGGACGCTGCTTGCTTTCTACTTCTTTGACCAAGACGAGACTCAGGGCGTGCTCTGAGATGGCCAGGTACAGAAGCAGAGGCTCTCCGTCTTGGGGTTTAGAGAGGAGGTTGTGTTGCGAGATATTCCTTGAGGCTGACTAGGGCGTCTTCGGCCTCTTGGTTTCATTCAAATTTCCCTGTGAACTTAAGGGCTTTAAAGAATTCATGCGACTTGTCGGACAGCCTGGATATGAATCTGCTCAGGGCCGCCACTCTTCTAGTGAGCTTCTAGACGTCTCGTGGAGTCTTAGGCGAAGGGATCGCTTGGATCGCCCTTATTTGCTCTTGGTTCGCTTCAATACCCCTGTATGTGACTATGTACCCCAAAAAACTTTTGGAGCTTACTCTGAATGAGCACTTAGAGGTGTTGAGCTTCATGTTATACTTCCTCAAGGTAGAGAAGGCTTGTTGCAGGTGGGCTATGTGGTCTTTCGCGTCTAAGGACTTAACCAGCATGTCGTCTATATAGACTTCCATGGTCTGGCCGATTTGGTATGCGAAGATCATGTTGACTAGCCTATGATAACTGGATCCTGCATTCTTCAACCCAAAAGGCATTACCTTGTAGCAATAGATTCCGCGAGAAGTCATGAAGGATGTCTTTTCCTGGTCATCCGGGTTCATAAGTATTTCATTGTACCCGGAAAAGGCATCAAAGAAGCTCATTAGCTGGTGTCCAGCTGTGGCATCGACCAGCTTATCTATGTGAGGTAGTGGAAAAGGGTCCTTGGGGCAAGATTTGTTTAGATCTGTGAAGTGTATGCAGACCCGCTATTTGCCGTTTTTCTTCCGGACCATGACGACGTTCGCTAGCCAATCCGGGTAATAGACCTCTCTAATGAACCAAGCCGCCAGGAAGTTCTTGACTATATCGTCGATGATTTGGTCTCGCTCAGGCGCGAACTTCCTCCTTTTTTGCTTAACTCTCGGGTATGAAGGATCATTTGCAACTTGTGGGTCTATTCCTGGCATAACCACATGGGACTAGTCGAAGTAGTCTGCATTGGATTTGAGAATGTCTATCAGCCTTTGGCGTATGCCTTCCTGTAATCTTCCTCCTATTCTGAGGTTTCTGCCCTGTTCTCCGGGTACCAGAGGGATGTCGTCCAGGTGTTCACTTCCGGCTCTTCAGTATGCAATGCGGGAAGTGGCTTATGTAATTGCTATAACGGAGTCGTCTTTCCCTTCAAGGTGGTCTCATAGCATGATCGACCGTTTTCTTGCTCACCCTTAATCTCTTTGATTCCCCATTGGGTTTGAAACTTGAGTACTTGGTGCAAGGTTGATGGCACTGCTCCCATCTCCTGTGTCCAGGGTCTACCAATGATCATGTTGTAGGCGGAGGGACAATCTATGACAGAAAACTTAGTGGATAAGTTGATTCCCCCCGACGCACACCGGAAGTGCTATTTCTCCAATGGTCTGCTTGACTTCCCCACTGAAGCCCACTAGCGGCGTGGTTCTCTTGATCAAGGCTTCCTGGGTCAGACCCAGGTCCGTGTATGCTCCCAGGAAAAGTACGTTTGTAGAGCTTCCATTGTCGATGGGTACTCTCTTCACCAAACAATTCGCCACCGACAAGGAGACAACTTATGTGTCATGATGGGGTGTCCGGATTTCGTCTTGTCCCCCAGTCGTGAAACTTATGACTTCCTAGCTGAAGTTCTGGCCCTTGACTTCCGGGGTGCTATAATTGGTTTTAGCAAGCCTTGTGCTTTTCTTGGCAGCGGCGTGTGTGGTGCCACTTATCTCTGAACTCCCAGAAATGACATTGATCACCCTATCGTGCCTCGGGGAACCAGGTGCTTGTCGGCCGGTTGGAACTCGTTCCTCCTGGTTACCCAGCATCTCCTTACCCTTATTGGAAAGGAATTCTCGTAGATGTCCTTTCTTAAGCAGCTCGTTGACTTCTATTCTTAAGGATATACAATCCTCTGTTCTTTGATCATGGTCATTGTGGGAGTTGCACCATCTCTTTCAAGACTCCTACCAGCTCTGCGCTCGATATTGATAGGCTGGATACATCCGATCAGGTATGAACCGGCGGGAATGTATTAACGTCTGGCTTTCCCAGAGGTTTGTGCCCTTTGGCTCCCTTCTGGCCATCGTCTCTGGTAGGTCTTTGGTAGGGCTTGTCATCCTTGGTCGTCTTCTCGGTCTTCATGACCCGAGATTCTTTCCTAGGAAGCAGATCTTCTTCCCACTTGATCTGCGCTTGGGCCCTGGAGAGAACATCCTCCATCGTTCCGCATTGATACTTGGTGAGCTCCTTGTATAGGTCACCATCAGGCAGGAGTTCCCTCTTGAAGGCAGAAATCGCGGTAGCAACACTGCAGTTCGGGATGGTAAGTTTGTGATTGTTGAAGCGGTGAAGGTAGCTCCTGAGGGGCTCTGCCTTACGCTGCCTAATCTCATAAAGGTTATCAGAGGACTTGGGAGTCACTCTACTGCTGGCAAATTGCTCCACAAACAGATCAGTCAGATGAGCAAAGGATCTTATGGTTCCGGTTGTAATTGATATGAACCATTGCAAGGCGGCCTCTGTCAGGCTAGATCTGAACCATTTGCACATGGCGGCTTCCTTGTGCTTCTTTTAGATTGTCACAGTAAGCATCTTCTGCTTGTACTGCGCAATGTGATTGTCCAGGCCAGAAGTCTTGTCGTATGGCCTGACGAATGGGAAGGTAAACTTCGTGGGCATATCAGTGAGGGCGATCTCCTCCGAGAAGGGAGTGTCCGCATACGAGCTCAGGGCACTTTTCGTTAAGGGAGGTGAGAAATCCAGAAGTCACACAATCACCGACTGCAGCGCCTCAAATTTGCTGGAAAATATCTGCTCCAGTCGTCTGGCTTCTTCAAAGAGTGGAGCGAGACCTGCGGCTTGCAGCTCTTTTGTATCCATCAGGTCTTCTTGCTCTTGAGCAAGGTTTCGGTCATCTTGGGTCCCCGCTGCTGCTGGGTTTTCTCCCTATCCCATGTTATTGGTAAGAGGAGTTTCCAGAGTTGGCATTCGGCGTACCTGGACCCTGAACCTGTGATTTGTGGCTTGATTCGCCGTCAGAGCCGAGTTTGCCTCTCTGAGGGTCTCGTTCTCCAGCTCCAGTTGTTGCAGGCGCTGCGTGTTATCTTGTAGCATTTTGGCATGAGCGTCCATCTGCTGCCTCAAGGTCTGAAGCTCTGCAGCTGTTACGTCAGATCCAGTTGGAGTCTGATCTCTTCTAAGTTGCTCCTTCTCTCCTAGTCTCTTTTGCAAAGACTCTAGTTGAGATCGCATCTAATCATAGGTGAGCTCTGCTCGTGCTGGTGTGATGTTTAGTGATTCGTGATTGTCTCCAACCATCGTCACGTAGTTGTTCTTTGAAAGGTCCCCTCCTTCTAGCGCCAACTGCTATGGGTGATTTTGGCGTTCTTTGTAGCACTACGGAAGCTGGAAGTCAATGAATGTTTTGCAAAGTGTTTTGAATGTTTGAGCTAAGCGTAAGGATCGAGAGATGGCCAAGAATAACTTGTGTATTGATTTGTGGCTTAGGGTTTCTGTGCGTGCACGTTTTCCCTTTAAGCTTGCTATTTATACATGAGTTTCATGCTTATCCCTCCAAGAATTGGATATATCATGATTATTTGTAGAATATATGCATATTTATCTAAAATACATCTCATTATCTACTAGCTGGAATTGCGAAAATAAAGGAGAGGGGGTGCTCCGTTGGCTGCCAGCTTCCAGCTATAAGACGTCTTCTGGCTTCCTGCTTCTGGGCATTCCCCTGCTTTGAGGAATTCCCATGACCTAAATTACTCCCAACATCATGTATCCAAAGTCTGCCCATGATCATGTTGTAGGCACATTGACAATCTATAACAGAAAACTTGGTAGCCAAGTTTATTCCTCCGGTGCACACTAACAACGCTACCTCTCCGACAGTCTGCTTGACTTCTCCACTGAAACCTACCAACAGCGTAGCCTTCTTGGTTAAAGCTTCTAGGGTTAGCCCTAGATCCGTGTATGCCCCCAAGAAGAGCACGTTTGTAGAACTTCTATTGTCGATGAGTACTCTCTTCACCAAAAAATTCGCCACCGATAAGGAAAAGACCAGGGCATTGTGATACGGAGTCATAACATTGTCTTGTTCCTAAGTCGTGAAGCTTATTGCCTCTTTGTTATGCCCCTAACGCTTGACTTCTGGGAAGCCATAGTTGCTCTTCGCGTTCCTTGTGCTTTGCTTTGCGGTAGCTTGTGTGATGTCGCTAACTTCAGATCCTCCAGATATGACATTGATTACTCGATGGGGTCTTGGAGAGTCTAGAGCTTGGCGGTCTGCTAGAACGCTTTCTACCTGGTTACTTAGCATCTCCTTTGTCCTGTTAGGGAGACTCTCTCGCAACTGCCCGTTCTTGAGAAATTCTTTGACTTCCAGTCTTAGGGATATGCAATCCTCCGTTCTGTGACCATGGTCATTGTGGAAGTCACACCATTTGTTAGGGTTTTGGCAGCGATCAGGTGACCTCATCTTCTGGGGCCACCTGACTTGGTCTCCCTTCTCTTTCAAGACTCCCACCTGTTCTACTTATGATATTGACATATTCGATATATCAGGCCAAGTGTTCGTCACGGGATGTATGTTGCTGTCTGGCCTACCCATAGGTATGTGCCCTCCTTTGGCTCCTTTCACTCTGCTCTCTCCAGAAGGTCTTTGATAGGGCTTGTCGTCCCTGACTGTCTTCTCGGTCCTCATGACTCGAGATTCTTTCCTAGCAAGTATATCTTCTTCCCATTTGATCTGCGCCTGGGAACAAGCAAGCACATCCTCCATCGTCTTGCACTGGTACTTGGTCAACTCTTTGTACAGATCCCTCTTGGGGAGGAGTCCTCTTTTGAAGGCTGAAACTGCGGCGACCATGCTGCAATTTGGTATTGTAACCGTCTAATTCTTGAAGCGTTGTACATAGCTTATAATAGGTTCCGCCTTGCATTGCTTGATCTCGTAAAGATCGTCAGACGACTTGGGAGTCACCCTACTGTTGGCGAACTGCTCTCTGAAGAAGTCCGTCAGATGAGCGAAGGATCCCATGGTCCTATGTGGAATCGTGATGTCCCACTGCAGGGCAGCGACAATCAGGCTGGATCTGAACTCCCTTACACATGGCGGCCTCTATGTGTTCTTTTTGAATATCCATGGTAAGCATCTTCTTCATGTACTGTGCCATGTGGTTATCAAGATCTAAGGTCTCGTCGTATGGCTTAATAAAAGGGAAGGTGAACTTCCTAGGCATGTCAACCAGTGCGATCTCGTTTGAGAAAGGAGTGTCCGTGTAAAAGGTTGGGGCACTTTTCCTCATAGGAGATGTAAAACCTTGAAGACATTCGATTACTTATTGCAAGGCTTCTAGCTTATTAGAGAACATCCGTTCCTGACGCTTGGCTTCCTCGAAAAGTTGGGCATGACTTTCAACCTGGTGTCCCTCTACCTCCATGGGGTCGTCTTGCTCCTAACTTGGATCCTGGTTCTTCTAGGCCCCTGTCGGCGTTTGTCCTCCTCTTTCTCCACTGTTATCGGTTGGAGGAGTGTTGAGGTAAAAAACGGTTACATCGAAATCAATGCCTAAGATTCCCGAATAACTCTCAAGAGATCTCGAGATACTAGTTTCGGGGCGATAAGAAATCACCGTAAAAATCGGATAATCTCGTTGTTTCGAAGACACGAGCAAGGTCTAGTCGCTGTTGGGCGACTTGATTCTTCCCAAAATCTAGTTGCCTTTGGGCGACTAGACTCACACGAAAGTCTAGTCGCCCATGGGCGACTAAACTCGTGGCAAAGTCTACTCGCCCATGGGCGACTAGAAACGGACTATGTCTAGTCGCCCATGGGCGACTAGACTTGTGCTAAAGTCTAGTTGCCCATGGGCAACTAGACACGGACCATGTCTAGTTGCCCAGGGGTGACTAGACTCTTACGAAAGTCTAGTCGCCCATGGGCGTCTAGACACGAACCTTGTCTAGTCCCCCATGGCTGACTAGAAACGGATAACGTCTAGTCGCCCACTGTTGACTAGATCACCTCCTCTCGATCATCATCTCCTTTGAATCTCGGTTCGATTGTCTCTTGTTTCGTCTCAATTGGAGTTTCCGTTGAAGTTTCGTGCCAATAATCGTAAAGATAGCGGTTAACTCGAACACCAACATTTTCATAACTATAAAATCGGTCTTATCATTTCGCGAAACCGTCACCGCTTAGTCGTACGAAGAACGATTTCTCCAAAAGAAATCGTAGAAATCACGTAGTCGCTAAATAACCCATGAAGGCCCAAAATGCGACAAAAAGTCCACTTACGATTCCAGAACGAGAATGGGCCCAACTGCGAGAACAATTTACCCGACTTTCGCGAAAGATAAAAGGAAAACGCGATAAAGTTAATGTCTAAAGATAAATATGGATAAATCGTGGAGATATTCTCGATAAAAAGGATTATTTCCACAAAAGGATATACTCAAATCTAGGGTGGAAAAGGAAACGGGATTAAACTACGAAGGCATATATAAGGGAGGCTAAGGAGAAGAACCAGAGGGACAAGAAAATTTCTTTACTACTCATATTGGAGCAATAAGGTTTATTTTCTTTTTTTATCAAGTTGTGTCTCAACTAGGTTTACAAGTTTTACGTTATTAGAACTAGGATACTCACCGACACCTCTCTCGTGGCAACGACTTATCATATGTTGTAACGCTCAACCCGAATTCGAAATAAGATCTTTATTGCTCAACTCTAATTTTCGATTTCTCTTTTACTTTTACTTCGTCGTCTGTTTTCTTCGTACTTTTGATCTGTCGTTGTTTGGTTTATGTACGGGATTTCGAAATAAACCATGTGTACTTCACCCGCGTGTATACCTATCGACAGGGTTCTCATAGGTCATCTGTAAATTACAACATTTATGTACGGGAGAATTGGACTTGTACGGCGTGATTGATTAGATTTTACAAGTCATTTACCCTTGAGTTGTGAATTTGCGATGTGTGTTGTTCAGGTGCGACTGCTATTACCCAAATTTCGCCCGAGGAGTTCATGTGGACAATGTGGAGGTTAAAGACGTAAATGCAAACAAAGGTTTTAAAAAGATGGAAGCGTTTGTTCTCGCTTCGCAAGCAGAGCAAGTGACATTCATCCCTTATCCACGAATAAAAGAACGACGGGAGCAATGACTTACTGTGAAACATGTGAGTCCAAGAGGTTGTATATCGGAACTGAAGACGACATTGTGTTATAAAAGGATAGGACAGGAATAGACACGACTATTCTGATTGAACCCACCGAGGATGTCATACATGTTGACCCAACATCGTGTGATTTTGAGGATGTACATTGAAGCGACAACGAAGACATGACTATGCTTGAATCAGAGGAGGATAATGATGAAGAAGATGATGATTCAAACGATGAAAACGATTCAATTTATGTATCTGATCAACTTGACTGTGATGATGATTGATGTTATATATCATGTTTGTATAATTAATAAATGACAACACGACATGTTTATTAAAAATTAAATATATGTTAATTAATGTGGGTAAATGCATTGTCTTTGAAGATGAAAATGACTTATATGAAGAAGAGCTTCAAAAATGAAATTTCATAAGGCTTATATAAGTAATTTGGTTCTATAAGAAGAAGGTTAAATTTAATTTTTAAACCTAGATTTTCGAGGAATCCTCGCAATTTCCTCCCAATTCTTTACCCTAAACCCTAAACCCTAAACCCAAAAAAAACTAATAAGAATAACGCTTTTAGCTAAAATTTCCTTTCACAAATGACATAACATGCAGAAATGCATTATATAAAAATTATGCGTCAGCAAAATTATATGAAAACGAGAGTTTACCTTATAATGTATACAAACCAACATAATTTCTTTAAACATCTAATAAAACTATTTGTTATTTGAATTTAAGATCTTTGATGATTACCGTAATAATTATTGACACTATCACACTTCGAGAAACTATGAAACCTTAAACAATAAACCAGTTATAAATGATTTAATTTTTTTAAAAAGTTTGTGTGGAGATTACAGTTTTTCATTAATTTTGGGCGGTTCCTCGCAAATTCCTCGCAAATTCGGGCGCCAAAGAAAAAAAGGGGGCATATCTAAAATTTGCGATAAAATTGCGAGGAAGCAAAATCCTATATATATGTGGCCAGAGTTCTTCTTTCTCATTCCATCAAAGAACACCATCTCTCTAAAATTCTCTCTAAAACCCAAAACTCTCTTTAAAACCCCTCCATCTCCATATCCAAATCTTTGGGCATTATAGAATGTAAGTTTTTATATAAAATTTAATATTATTTAGTATTTGTTAGGTTTTAAGATATTTAAATTTTGAAAATAGGAAATGATTAGGTGATTTAAATAGAATTAAATAATTGATTTAAAAAGTATATTGGATAGAATTAAATTTTATTAATCATAAATAATATTAAACTCAAAATTTTAAATAGTATTATAATGATGATTTATATAATAAATCATTCTAATTAATATTAAACTAAAAAATTTAGTACTAATTCTTCTAAATTAATATTTAATTTAGAAAATCAAATAATTAATAATTTTAAATAATATGAAACTTAAACGTTATCATTAAATATTATAAAATAATATTAAAATAAAATATTATAATAACTATTTTTAATAAATATTAAACCCATTTTTTAAATTTATGTAATTTTGTAGATGGACCACCTCGGATCGTACGAGGCTTATCTACAGCAATCCGTTAGGTCTACACCGGGCGCTTCCAGTCCCAGACACGTTTCCATCGCAACACGAAGCACAACCTTTTGCTCCGTCCGCGACGGCCCCGGCGCCACGCCCGTCGGGGATGATGGTGCAGGATCTTTTGCGTAGTCCCGCTCGGGCATCTTTGCCTCTCATTCCCCCCGAGCGACCGGCGGGGACACTCTGGTTTGACAAAGACGTGAAGGTTATGCAGAAGATCACGAAGATCTTCATGCGCCATTATTCGGGCCTGTACACGAGCTTTTCGAAGACTCCTCGAGCAATCATCGATGGCTAGTTCGAGGCATTCGTTGTAAGTTTTTGATTTTTTTCTCAAATAAAATTTTTAATTATTATAAATTTAAAATAAAATTTTGTTGCCCCAACAAACGTACAATTGGAACCAAATGTACGACGAGCGGGTCCGAGAGGAGTTTGAGACAAAACTCAAAGCCCGCCTCTCGGACCAGGTCGGGCGATGGAAGAAGAAGTGAAAGATTAATCCGAATAACTCCAAGCCGAACTGGATGGATGGGGACGCGTGGGCCCATCTAGTCGCACACAGGCAGGGATTGACCCACACGACTAGGAGCGAGTAGTGTATCTCGGCTCGGAAGAACACCGAGACACATAGGGCCGAGGCTACGCACACTGCCGGCCGTGACTCTTTCAGGGCGAAGGCCCGAAAAATTGTAAGTATGTTTTCAAAATATTTTAAATAAATAATTAAATGCTAAATGTATTATTACTTGTTTAATAATACAACAATTAAACTTTTTATTTGTAAATAAGGCTAAAAGAGACGAAGATGAGGTCAGACGGCACATTCATCGACCAAAGTCCGAGCGGCTCTGCGTCCAGGTCCACGAACGGATCGATGAGACCGAGATCCAGCTTTCCCTGGAGAACCCGGATAGCTCAGTCCAATCTTACGGTCTTGCGCAGTTCAAGAAGAGCATGATTTTTGCAGAGGTTAGTTATTAATTAGTTTTATTACATTATTTGTTTCATTTAATTTTTTAAATATTTATTAATGTTTAATTTCTTGTTTTATATTATAGGTTGCTCCCTGGTCGAAAGGCCGGTTTTTTGGAGTTGGTTCTCTGCAGTCCGAGGCATCTTCAGCAGCCACCGGTCTTCAGCCTTCCTGAGTCAGCCTGAGGGACCTAGAGGAGAAGCTTCAGAGAGCTGATGCAGAGCTTATTGCGGCTCGCAAGGAAGTTTTCACGGCTGGGAGGATTGGCTGTAAATGGATTTTTCAAAGAAGGTCTCATTTGCAATAAAACCTGAAAAAGAAAAACGGAAAAGAAATAAAAACTGAAAATTAAAAGCGTTTTAGACTAAAATCAATAAAGAAAAGTTCATAGGTAACAAACTAAATCCACGAAAACAACGCCAGAAAGTTTGATAGCGTGTCAAGTTTCATCCAAAAAAACACTACTGCTGCATGTGTACAACGTAGATGCAGTACTTCAGATTATCGATCCCACGAGGACTAAGATCTTACTCTACGAATTTCAGAATTAATTTAAGTTAAAACAGAAAATAAAAGAGTTGATTCGTGAATTTAAAAGTAAAAGAAAATGACTAAAAATTATTAAAAGGATGTAAATCAATGGAAAGAAGCGTTAGACACATAGAACACTCATAGAGAATCATGCATTATAGAGAAAACTGATTCTCTTAGGGATTAAAATTAAGAAACGTCTAGAACTCGAAAACACAAATTTCGATCCTCTCCACTTTTGAGGTTCAGAATTCTATACTAATTATCAAAGAACCTAGACTTTCGAATGGTATTAAAATAATTAGCATGCATTAAATAGACAAACGTTTCGATAAGTTCACTGACTCGAGGCGATCTACTTACGAAGCCTCCTCGAACTCAGCTTGCCAAAGATTTGGTTCAGGTGATTTAACAAGCTTTTGAAATGAAAATCTACCTATGGACAGACTACTAGATGCGCAAATAGAGTAATCATGCATAAAGATCAATCGAGACAAAGACTATATGAATCCCTAATCAAATACTAGCATCTCATGAATACATGATCTCNGCATGGAGCACGAAAAACAGCAAACAATCAATGAGAAAAACATTAGTAAATAGATCAAGAGTAAAGAAATATTCTCTATGACAAAGTATGAAATAGTTTTCTCTCAAGAACACTTCGAAACTTGAAGAAAAAATGGAAAAAATCTCTCAAAGCTTTTGACGCCTTGTAACTCTCTATAAAAGTTCATGGCTCTCTCTTTTTAAAGGCTAAAAACAACTTATTTATAATAATAGGGTTTCCTAGGGCGCGTCGGTTATGTCAGTTCTTGCGAAATCAAAATCGGTTAAGCGAACCGAAAGTTATGATTTGAAATATGTCTTTGATCACGAAATTTCGTTGTGACCAGAGTGTGCCAAAAATGAGCACTCGACTGGTGGTGGCAATTCCATCACCCGGTCACTGCTTCAAATGTTGCTCCACTTGCTTCCTTTCCAAGACACATTAACGTATTTCCCCTTGCATATGAAAGCTAATTCCTCGGTCACAACTCCAAATGACTTCAAACCACTTGCATAGGAAAGCTAACTCAAAATGACAACTTTTGACAAAATTCCAGCTCAATCCAACGAAGGTAAGATCTTCGTTCATGGCGATCTTTCAGGTGCTGAGAATCTGTCCATATTGGTAAAATGCAAAACTAACGTATTTGAGCCTTTGTCTTCATGATCTGTCAATGAAACTTGCTTGTTTATATGAATGAGGTCCAATTAGTACATTTCTCTATCCTTTTTGATGATTTAACTTGATTAGTCTCTAAAATCATAAATAAGAAAAAATACCTTTAGAGGTCGAAAAAGCATTAAAAATCTGCAAATAAGTACGTAAAAGTCCAGCTAAAAACGGTAAAATAATAGTGTTTATCATCGATCGATAGATTTGATCAGCCAACTAACGCCTTCATAAAACAATACTCAACTCACATCAAAAAACATGCTTCTGAGACAGACATTTGGAAAGTTTGAAAATGATTTGGGGACACACTCAAGGTTTATATAGAAAAATTCAGAGCGGTAAGAGCCAAGATTTCGAGTCCTAACGATTAGGTAGCCATCAAAGCCCTGCGGAGAGGTCTCTTGTACCGATCAAAATTCTAGTTCGAACTATCTATTAATACCCCTCCAACAATCGACGATGCACTACGTAGAACATTGCGATTCATTACCTTAGAAGAGGAAACTGCAACAATGGATAAGATCAATAAGAAATCACAAAACCCTCAGAAGGCTGACTACCAAGAAACCAGGGGAACTGCCAAAAAAGGTAACCCCCGAAACAGTCAAGGGTAGGTAAGCATTCTTATGTTGTTGATCGAACACAACAAGAAATGCCTGTTGCGACAATGAACAAGGATCCGTGGACTAAATCATATGACAAAAAGACACTTATTCGCAACCACCGGCTCCGAAGAAGATGATCAACATGATCCTCTGAGAGCTCCCTTATGGATAGAGCCTCTAAACCTGCGCTCAACCCCTCCTTCTGAAGGGCACGGTAGTTGCTCTCTTTGAAAAGGCTCTAAGCTCGCAGCTTTCTAACACAAGGATATATTACATCCTTAGAGAGTTCTTCATTTGTCGAGACTTTGTGAATTCAATCAAATATCACATGCGCAAGGCAGAATCATCAACTCTAATGAAACCTCCACTACAAGAAAACAATCCATTTACGAGGGAAATTTGCGAGGAAGAATTGCATTCGCAAATTTGCATGGAAATTTCGAGTGACATGCTAGGAAAACTCTTTCACTCGCAATTTATTCGCAAATTTGCGTGAAAAATATGTACTCGCATTTCCCTCGCGAAATTGCGAGTAATTTGCGAGAGAAACTAGTCATTCGCATTTGCGAGGACTAAAATTTGCGAGGAATATTTTCTTTGTGTTGTGAAACTAATGAGAAGGATGTCTTTATTAATGATA
>OVAN01006366.1:0-21434 GCA_900406275.1 Anastatica hierochuntica
GTCCTGGCGCCAGTTGGCGCCAAGGACTGTGCTCATTCCTGGCGCCAGTTGGCGCCAAGGACTGTGCTCAGTCCTGGCGCCAAGGACTGTGCTTGGTCCTGGCGCCAGTTGACGCCAAGGATTGTGCTTAAGTCTAGACGACGGTGAGTTTAGGCGACAGTAAGTCTAAAATACGTCAATTCTAGATGACGATAAGTCTAGACGACAGTAAGTCTAGAAGACGTTAAGCCTAGACGGTGGTGAGTCTAGACGTTGGTCGTGTTTCCGAGTAAGTCCGATTAGAGATGCGATCTTGGACGTTGATTTCGAGATGACCATTTTTGACACCAACAACCTCCTTTCATTGTCTTCAAGAACAATAGCTTCTTATGGTCGTACTTCAGCGATTGTAGACGGTCTCGACCAACGCGATTTGAGCTTTCCTGGAAACAACTTCAAACATGAGTTAAATAAAAGTACTTGATCTCTTGCAGTGAAATGGCGTGTAAAGATCTTTTTGTCATGGAATGACTTTGTCCGTTCTTTGTAGATCCTCATGTTCTCGTAGGCATTCAAACGTATCTCACCAAGTTCGTTGATGTCAAAATTCATCAATTTTGTAGCCCATAAAATGTTGTACTCCAACTCAACATGCAAGTGACAAGACTTCCCATAGACCAAATGATAAGGCGTTGAGCCTAAGGGAGTCTTGTACATAGTGAGGTATGCCCATAGTGCTTCATCGAGCTTCACATCCTAATCTTTCCGCGTCTTGCCAACCGCCTTCTCTAGGATTCCCTTAATCTTTCTGTCAGAAATCTCAACTTGACCACTAGTTTGAGGATGTTAAGGTGTAGCTACCGTTGTCCAACTCCTTGCTTCTTCAACATACCTTCAAACAGCTTGTTGATGAAATGAGACCCTCCATCACTAATGACAACTCCAATAACTCCAAACTGCAGGAAGATCACTGATTTAAACATCTTTAAGACTACCTTGGCGTAATTTTTTGGGTTGGCCAACACCTCAACCCATTTGGAAATGTAATCTACAACAACAAAGATGTATTGATTTTCATAGGATTGTGGGAATGACCCCCATGAAATCAACACCCCGAACATCGAACACCTCGACTTCGAGGATGAATTTCTGAGGCATCTCGTTTCTTTTGCTGATATTGCCCTTTCTTTGACATGCATCACACTTGAAAACGAAATCATGAGCGTCTTTAAACAGTGAAGGCCATCAAAAACCTGCTTCTAATACCTTCGAAACAGTCTTGAAGGTAACAATGTGACCATCATATTCCGAACCATGACAATGATAATGAATACCTACTTATGACGCTGGAATACACCTGCGGAAAAGTCCATCAGAGCATCCCTTGTAGAGAAAGGGATCATCCCAAAGTAATGTCTGATGTCTCTGAGGAATTTCTTCTTCGCATAGCCTGCAAAATTTGATGGCTCTACCTCAACGCTTAGGTAGTTTGCAATGTCTACAAACCGTGGAATCTCATCATGAATCTATGTAATGACAAAGAAATCGACTCCATCCATGTATTCTTCCTTCAATAAGGTAGCCATTTTCTTTTAGAGACTATCATCAAGTGGAGTCTTAGCTTCCACTCGCAAACGAGATGTGGTTAGCAACACCATTCCTGATATCGCGCTTATCCCAAATCTCTAGATCAAATTCCTATAACATCAAAATCCATCGCAACATTCTCGGTTTAGCATCCTTTTTAGACATCAGATACCTCAAAGCCGGATGAGAAATGTAAACAATACTCTCTGAGCTTCTTGAATGCAGAAACCATTGCCAACAACTCATTCTCTGCAGTAGCATACTTGATCTGAGTGTCATCAAGTGTCTTGCTAGCGTAAAAAATCACATGGAGCTTCATATCTTTCCTCTGACCCAAAACTTCTCCTATTGCATAGTCACTAACGTCACACATCACCTCAAAAAGCAAATCCCAATCTGGTGGGTGCAGAATTATAGCACTGACAAGGGCCTCCTTGATTTTTTGAAATGCTAACAAGTAATCAACATCAAATTCGAATTTGACATCCTTACAGAGGAGACGGGTCAGAGGTTTGGAAATCTTAGAGAAATTCATGATGAACCGTCTGTAGAAGCTTGCATGCCCCAAGAAGCTGCGAATATCCTTCATTGTAGTAGGAGGCTACAGACTTATCATCACTTTGATTTTTTCTCTGTCAACTTCAATGCCTTTCTCTGAAAGTTTTTGAACAACGACAAACCCATCATGCACCATAAAATGACATTTCTCCTAGTTGACCACCAGATGCTTCTCTTCACATCGTTCCAAAACTCTGCCATGGTTAGATAAGAAATTAGAGAATGATGAACCGTAAACAGAGAAGTCATCCATAAAAACTTCCATGATATCTTCAATCAAATCAGTAAAAATAGACATCATGCAGCGTTGGAAGGACACCGGTGCATTGCACAGTCCGAATGGCATCCTCCGGTAAACATATGTCCCATAGGGACACGTGAGTGTAGTCTTTTTCTTATCTGTCGGATGGATGAGAATCTAAAAGAAACGTGAATAACCATGAAGAAAGCAGTAGTAAGGATGATTAGCAAGTCTCTCAAGCATTTGATCAATGAAAGGAAGAGGAAAGTGGTCTTTTTAGGTGGTCGAGTTCAGCTTTCTGTAGTCTATGCACATCATGTGGCTTGTGAGTGTCCTGGTTGGAATGAGCTCGTTCTTCTCATTTGTGATGACAGTGACACCACCCTTCTTTGGTACTACATAAATTGGACTCGCCAAAGTGCTGTCAGAGATGAGATAAATCACACCTGCACCTAAAATTTTCTTAATCTCCTTCTTGACAACTTACATAAGCTTCTCAATTGTTGGTGTCGAGTCCAGCAACGCAGAAACCTTAAATGTGTCTTCATTCAAGAACCCATACTCGCTTCTAATTTGGGTCAAAGAAAATTGTAGTGGATCCTCCATGTATAGCTTTTCAGCAGAGTCTTCAATCACATATGTGAGTGTATCTACCCAGAAAGTGTGTCCGTCAATGGTTGGCTTCTTAATAGACTTCTCAATGTTGAATCTCATAACCAACTTCCCGAGATTGAGATCAATCTGATCGTTCTGTACATCAATCATTACCCTGGCTGTGGACAAGAATGGTCTACCCAAGATATTAAGATCCTTGGGTTCTTCTTCAAGCTCCAAGACTACGAAATCAGCGTACACGTAACATTCTCCAACTCCTACGAGAATGTTGGAGAAAATAGCCATTGGTCGTCGAATCGATCTGTTAGCTACCACCAGAGACATCCTTGTAGGCTTGTAATTTATCATGTTCAACCGCTGAGACACATACAATGGCATAACACTAACACTTGATCCTAAATCGCAGAGACATCTCTAAAAGGTAAGAGATCCAATCCTGCACGGCAACACGAAGGTCCAGGATCTTCACGCTACGCAGGTGCAATAGTTGGATGAACCGCAGTAAGCATTGAGACCCCCTGCTCCAAGGTCAGCTTATCTGAAATAATCTCCTTCATGTACCTCTTAAGAGACAATACCATCTTGACTGCCTCGACGAAAGGCAATCGGACATGTAATTCGCCAACAAGATTCTTCAATTTTTCATACTTGCGTTCCTTGATATTTTAACAAGGTCTCGAAAGGTATGGTGGCTTGGGAAAATATGGTGAGGGTGGTACATACTCATTCTTTGCCTCCAACTACTTCGTTTCATCACCAGAAACGGATGTGTTCACGTCTTGACATGGATCGACCGACCCCTATGCAAGGATCTGTCAATCTTTGTCTCTCTGATCAAAATTTTTCAAGGTAGTTTTTGGCAAGGATTGGTCAATTCCTGTAGGAGAGCGGTCGATCCTTGTCCCAGGTGAGACTTGGACTTCTTTTCCACTTCATAAGGTAATAAAATTGCAATACTCCTCTAGGATTCTTCTCTTATTTTCCTGGTAAAGTACCTAGTGGTGCTATGTTTCCTGTAGAAGTCTGAGCAACCTGAGTTTCAAGAAGCTTCATGTGATTGCTCAATGCTTCGAACTTCCCGTTGAGATCACCATACATGCTATCAACCTAATGATTTATGTCTGCAATGGACTTTGTTTGACTTTCCAGCAGTTGTTCATCATTTACTTCAGCTCATTGTCATGGAAAGATGAGGACGATGCTCCTTGATTCTAATTCTGGTACCTGGACTAATTGTTGTTCCTGTAGTTACATGAACCATATTGTTGCTTCTGTTGGGAACCACTGCTGCCAAAGCTATTCGCTTGAGTCGAATTCTTAATCTGATACCCCGGATTAAACACACTTGGGGCCTGCTAAAATGTTATGTTCTAGAATTAGTTTTTCTGATTAAAACCTATGTTCATGTAGTTTCCTTGTCCTCTAATGAAATTCACATCACCTTGATCACCGTTGGACTCCTCAATAACATACTCGTGATACATCTGTCAAAGCTTCTCCTCTTAAAACAATTGCCCATCGTTCTGTTCACCAACATTATGGACTCCTTTCAAATCTTTGGCTATCAACTCATTAAGTTTAGCCTGAAAATCATCAATCCTCTTGGCATCCACTGCAGAGCTTCTTCTACTTTGATCATACTCTGACATGCGATTTGCTTGATTGGCTGCCATGTTCTCTATCAGATTGTATGCTTCTTCCACTCTATTAGTCATGAAATTGTTGGTATCCAACGCGTTCTAGTACCTTTCATCAACTCCATTATAGAAGATATTTAATAAATTAATGTTCGTGTACCCATGATGTCGATAATCTACAGTGTACTCTCTAAATCTTTCCCAAGCCTCATAAAAAGCTCTATGTAGCTATCTGGCGGAAGCTAACTATCTTGTTCCTCAGGAAAATGGACCTAAACTTAGTGAAGAAATATCCCAGGAAGGCAGCCTTATTTTCGTCCCAAGTAGTAAAAATTTAGCTATGAGAGAAGTTAGCCATCTATTAGCTTTATCAGCAAGAGAAAAGCGGAAAAACCTGCACTTCAAAGCATCTTCAGGCACTCCATTGGTTCGAATGGTGATGCATATGGTTTTAAACTTCTCCAAGTGGTGCATAGGTTTTTCGGTTGTCAACCCATGGAATAGGTTCTGCTGCACCATGTTGATGAAACCGGTCTTGATCTCAAAATCTCTCATGTCAATAGGTGGTAGGCGGATCCCAGCTCGGTCCGTAGAAAAACACCTTTGGAGTGTTGTAGTGTGCTAAGGTTAGCCTCGGTTGAGGCGGATTCGCGCCTTGTTGCCCATAGCTACACCATTGTTTCCACCCACAACATGTGGATTTTATCCCGGACAGACTTTCTGAAGTGGTGGATCATTATGAATTCTGAGGTTATCCTAGTTATCACCCATCTCAAACTCGAGTTCAGATTCCGTAATAGCTTCAAGTGCCTTCTCTTTCTTTTTTTGTCTTCTCTAGTCTATCAAACTCATGCTCAAAAGGTAGTAGATTGCTTGGTCCTTGGTTCCTAGTGTGAGATCTGTTCATGCACTTGAAAGCACACAAACAAAAAATAAAAATATGAGATCAAACAACGAAAACCAAATGCCTTAGACACGCAATGATCCAAAGCTCTAAGATGACCAATTGGTCGCCGGCAACGGCGCCAAAAAAACTTGATAGGTCAGGCTTTCACCCGATTAAAAAACTGCAAGCGCATAGCTATATACGTTATAGTGGTTCATGATCTAATCCACAGTGACCAACAATCACACTAAAAGCAATTGACCAAACACGGGCTAAGGCGAAAAGGAAAAGTTTGAAGGAGATGCGAAAATCGAAAATAAAGCAAACAAGAGAACAAATCAAGCAACGAGTTGTAATAAATCATGAAAAAACATTGGGCACATAGTATTCTCAGGGAATTCATTTCATCGGGATTGTAGATTTGTTGTTGTGGAAATGCTTAAGGACCATATTGAACTCAAATCATTAAGTTTGAACTAACCTACTTCCGTAACGTTAATTCACTATGTATTAGGATCATAGAAACTAACTTTCGTTGAGTTTTGAATCCTAAACATGCATTCTAACAGGTTTGATAAGTTCACAAATTGCTTAAACATCAACTTCTGTTGGTCTAGGAAAATTTTCTCATTTAGCATTCATTCAGGCATTCCATCGAACATTTTCGGTTCGTGAAATATCCTAATATCAGAAACAAGATGACCAATGTCAATTTCAATTGGTAATTCCCTAATCTAGCAACCAAACAATCATTGATTCATGAAATCTCCTTTGTGAGAACCCTAAACCCAACTAAAGAACTACTCACTCATTGAAATCAGAACAACACAAGATGAATTTGAGAACGACATGATGTATTGAAACAAAATCAAAGAATAAAGGGTTCAGAATTATTCTCGAAATAGTACGGATTGGAATTCGTCCCACTTAGGCTTACAAAGCTCAAAAGTTCCTCCAAATCTCATAAAATAGCCTAATCTAACATAAGTCTCAAGTTTGGGTATTAAAACATGTATTTGGGTCTTCAATTTCGGTTCTCATACAAATCAATGTGGTATGCGTCACGACAAGGATCAACTGCTCCCTAGACAAGGATCAATCATTGTCAATTTTGTCAGGTGGTTCAATCTTCAAACGACACTTCCTTTAAGCTCTCGAATGTCATCCAAAATGTGATATTGTCCGCGGATAAAGCCTATAACTTGTCAAACAATAAAGAGCAAAAAACGACTCCAAAAAGAACCAAATACATATTAAAATACTATTTTTTTCTCGGATAAAACACTGATAAAAACCCATAAAATATGAATACATCAAATATGCAGAAAGATGAGGGTCAATAAAGTTACAACGAAGTTTAAAATTAGTTACATTGCAATGGTGTTAAATTTAAATGCTCCATCATATATCTTTGATGATGACAAAGTTTTTGGTTATCTGATGGAAGTGAATGAATGAAATTTTACAAGTGTAATGAATGTAGAGGAGAACAACATTGTCGAACAAATTCAAGGAGGTGAGAAAAATCATGAAGAGGAGGAAAATCATGAAATTCAAGTATGGGCGCCAAATAAGGTGTATGAGCGACCTTTAAAAGATGATCGAGAGAGTGTAATTGGTAGTATGAACAACGATGTTAATGATGAGATTATGCCTATATGTGAAGATGATCCACCTTTGATTGATAACGATGTGGTGGAGAATGGTAAAGAATTTTAAGCGAAGAAGGTGCTTCCGAAGACAACATTGTTTTGTCTGGATATAGTGAATGGAAAGATGGTATGAATGTGACTATAGGCGAATAATTTGAATGTAAAAGAAGAGTGATAGATTTGGTTGGAAGAGCTTCCCACAAAAATTGTTTTGAGTTTATAATAAATTCATATACAAAGTTGTATGTGTCAAATGCAATGAGCATATAGAGGGTTGCAAGTGGTCTCTACGAGCTGCGAAGGCTAAGGATTCAGATTACTTCACTATTAGATATAAAACAAGATGAATATGTACACTCGATAAAGTACGAGTACTAGCAAAAATAGAAGAAGAGCACTTCGCGGTTAGTTGCTTATGTTTTGCAGGAAGATTATCCAACTCAAATAGACACACCAAGTCCCAAAAATCTTATTAGTATGGTTCAAGGAAGACTTGGAGTTAAAGTTTCCTATTTGACCGCATGGACAAGAAAATAACATGTTGATTTGATGCACAGGGAAGTCTTGAGTATGGTTATAAGTTGTTGCATTCTTATATGTACATGTTACACAAGATGAATCCAGGTACAGTTGCACGTGTGGAGTTGGATGAGAAAAATAAGTTCAAGTATGTATTCTTCACGTTGGGAGCTTGTATTGAAGGCTTTAGCAGTATACGAAAAGTGATAATTGTGGACAGAACACACCTTATATGGTGGAGTGCTACTTGTTACTACAGCTCAAGATCCTGATCGTCACCATTATCATCTTGCTTTTGTTGTAGTTGATGGCGAGAACAATGCAAACTGGAGTTGGTTTTTCAATATGCTAAAGACGGTGATTGCAGATGATTATGAATTGGTTTTTTCTGTCTGAGAGAAATCAAAGCCTCATTATTCGTTGTCTCAGCATGGGTATTATACTTATCATTTGGCTCAAAAGGTGAAAGGAAGTTTATCTAACGTCAACAAAGATGCGGTTGTAAATAAGTTTACGGAATGTGCTCAAGCTTATACGGAGGTTGAGTTCAAAAAGCTTTATGCTACTTTTAAAAGGAAGTATCATGCTGACGGAGAGTATCTTGATAGAATGAAGAAAAGAAATGGGAAAGATGTTCTTTCCCTGGAGAACGATATAACATATACACCACCAATCAAGTTGAATTTATCAATGGTGTCTTTAGAGAACCAAGGAAGTCCTCGTTGCTAAGGATATTTGATGAAATTCTTGCAGAAGTGGTTGAATGGTTTAACAAACATAGGAAGAATCCAACAAGCATAATTGGTGTCGAGTGTGGAAAAAGAATTGCACGATTTACTTCTTGAAGCTAAGTCCATAATTATCCATGAGCTAAATAGTTTGTACATGAGTACAATATCATTAGACGTGACGACAATATCTATGTGGCTAATTTGGAGCACAAAAGTTTCAGCTACAAGCAATATGATTAAGACAAAATTTCGTGTCTACATGCCATAATTGTTGCATTTTCAAACAAGGAGAATGAGGTGCCGTTATATTCATTGTGCACACCATATTATTGGATACATCATTGGATGATAGCGTATGGCAGGACGATTTTTCATGTTCCACATGCGTCTCAGTGGGCAGTGCCAATGCAAGTCCAGAATCTGGTCGCTATATCGCTGAATTATTTTTTTCAAAAAAAAGGAAGAAAGCATATCACAAGGTTCCGATTAGTTGGTTAATATCGAGGAAATAAAAGTAAGACTAAGGCGAGAGTCTCAAAAATAGTTGTTTAAGATTGATAGATGTCGTCTTCATTTCTATTTTGTTGTTGACTTGTGCAAAACAATTTTATTCGCATTTTGTTGTTGACTTATGTAAAATAAGTATTATGTTATTGCTCTGTTTTTAGTTATCATATTTTGTGTTTGTACAACTTGGTACATATGCCAAAGGCCCATAACCTTACAGTTTGTGATGTGATCCTGGGGGATTAGGATCAAACTCCTAGACCGTCACTTTGCCGTTGGTTGTTGGAGAGCTGGTGCGGAAGACTTTGGATTGAAAGGGGATGAAATGGAGATGATTCGAAGGTGATATGGATGTGGGAGATGCGAGAAACGAGCAGGTGGAAAGATGCAGAGGCTGATACGGTTAACTCTTGAAAAGGTCCGAACACGAAAGATCGTGGCGGCGAGAGGATAAACCCGAACAGCGATGCGTGGATTGATTGAAACTTTCGAGAGTTGCGGAAAGCTCTCGGACTTTCGGCTTAGATTTACTAAGGAATAAAATTCCTAAAGTAATAAGTTTCTTTTGTTTTCAAGAGAGAGAAACAAAAGAGAGAGAAGTTGATTGAAAGTTGGTTGTTTACAAATGAGAGAGGAGTGCTCCTTATATAGAAAAGAGTTAGGTCGGAGGCACCCTCATTAAATAAAAAGTATTAAAAGACTACAAGTTCCAAGAAGACTACAACTACTTTGCCATGCATTGGGCGGCAATTTATTAGTCTTCTTGAGTCTTTAATTCTGTGGGTCCGTTGTCATTAATGGGATCGGAAAATAGTCTCGGGACTTGCCTCGTTAAAAACCTTTCTCGGAAAACCCGATGGGAAAAAACCGAGAGAAGGGAAAAAGAGTGCAAGACCCGGCATCTCCATTAATGACGGATTTCGAAGGCTTGAATCACGATCAATGAGATCGGATAAGCACTCGCTAAGCGGCCCGTATCTTGTCAGATAAATGCTTGGACGGCACGGTTGAGGCGTTGAGTCTTTGATTGGGTCAAGGGACCGGATGATTCGCCTAAGCCTTCGTCTGGATCAAGCCGCTCCTCAGCTATGAGCTGCTCCTCGGGTTTAAGCTCCTCAGGTTCTAGCTACTCCGAGACCTCTCGGTCCATGATCACATCAGCCTTCGTCTGGATCAAGCCGCTCCTCAGCTACGAGCTGCTCCTCGGGTTTAAGCTCCTCAGGTTCTAGCTACTCTGAGACCTCTCGGTCCATGATCACATCAGTTTGGGTGTCAGCACATATGCCAGAGGTGCTTGAACTAGGGAGAGTTATGAACCAATCCTTCTCTCTATCCTCAAGAAAACCATCCATCATTTGAATAGTGGTGTGTTTAGGGCAGTTTGTGGATATCCTGCACGTCTCGTTATACTGAGTCAACTTAGAGAAGAACTTCATTGGTGATCTTCCTCTGTATCCTCACCTCTATCCTACTCCATTTGCTGCAAAAATAAAACAAATGTAATTAACAGTTGTACTAATTCATACCCACTTGTACTAAAATATAATTGTATCCATATAATTATGTTTAACAAAAGAAAAAAGTCACAACAATTTCATAGACTACTGTTAACTTTTTACAATCAACATCCTGGAGTTATAGGTCTATTGTAACTATTCCTTTACTATTTGGATTCTTAGTAACTGTAGACATTTGGATGGACAGAGAATATAGCAATCAAACATTTTGTTTTAACTCTTGAATAATGAGCAAAAGTTTAATTGAACTCATTGTCTTGTCACATATTTGTTTCATGTTACATAATGATCTAAGGACCTACAGATATATACTTAAATAAAAGGCAAAATCATTAGTATTTTCTTTCTTTTAATTTGAGAGTCAAACTTTACTTGTTCATACCTTCTCCTTAACACATCGTTATATTAAAAAGTACATTGTTAAAAAGAAAACATAATCAATTACCTGGGAAACTGGTAGATTCGGGTCGTGCGATGTAGAAGGATTGGTCCCTTTACTCGTCTTTGGATTCATCTCTTGAGGAGGATTGATTTTTGTTCTTCTTCTTCAATTGGAGGTTGTGGAAGATCTAAAGTGTATGTGATTTTTTTGGATTTCTTCTTCTTCCTAAATGGAGAGTTCCTGCCATATGCATCCACCAAACACAACATAAATCAGATACAACTCAAATGTTAGTCCCTTTTTCATCTGAATATTGAATATTCATCATAAAACATTGCAACCAAGAGCAGAGTAAAGAGGATTCTCTGCACTTTTGAAACAAGAGCACACCCAAAAAATCAATGAAACCACAAAGGCACCAGGACTTTTGAAACAAGACACAAAATGCTCCAAGACTTAAGAACCATCAAATAGAGGAGGCTTTTTCAAGCTTAAACAAATCTTTTAACCACTCAGGATACCCAAAAATTAGTTTTTTCATGGATTTTAAAATTTTGAAAAATCCTAAATTATTGGAAATCGATGAAAGTTTAACAAATTTCATCAATTTGTATGCAAATCGACTAAGAGCAGTTAATTCAATCAAAACCCATATTAAATCTCCCCAAATTTTTAAAACCCTAAAAAAAAAGCAAAATTGAATAGTCGTATGATTTTTTACCTTTTAACACTCAATACAATAGAAGCAAGACAGAGAGGCGACAAAGAGCAAGCTAACAATTGAGGATTTAAAAGGAGATTGGGGTGGAAAAACCCTAATTTTTTTCCCATGAAAGAGCTTGAAACGAGAGAGAGAGAGAGAGGGAAAGAAAAAGAGAGAGACGCAAAAATGATTTTCTCTTTCATGTTTAGCGTTAAGTTTAAGTGGATTCGGGTCTGTCCTGATTGAAAATTGGTTCGGGTGGATTTTAGTGGTTGGATCTGTAAATAACCAAAAACTAATATTTCTTTTGGTCTTTTGCTTAATTTTTGATTAAAAAATGATAAAGAAAATAGGAATGTATTTGAGAATAACTTTTTTGTATATGTATTTGAGAAAATTGTCCACTAAAGATGTCTCTATATCTCTCTAAGACCCATAAACAGTTTCAATTTCTCTTTTCTTCTATGCCAAATGAAGGGGAAAATGACATTTAACTCTCCAATTTTCAAATTGAGGCAAAAAAAGTTTTAACTTTCTAGTAAGCTATTTAAATCCCCATTTTTTTATTCGGAAAAAACTTCAGCTTTCATTGAACGGACCAGTTAAGATCCTGAATTAGTTAACGTTACCTATCTCTTTAACTCCCATTAGGGATCTAAACTACGTCGTTTTGAAGTTAATTAAACATCCCTAAATCAGTGTAAAACAACGTTGTATTAAAGAAAGAAAAAATCCCGAATCGAAAATCAAATCCCTAAATCTAAAGAATCAAACACTTCTTTGCTTCGTCTCTCTCTCTCTCTCTCTCTCTCTCTCTCTCTCTCTCTCTCACACACACACACACACACACACACACACACACACACACACTGTCTACTATTATTCACCTCATAACAAACATAAAAACCATAAAGGGATTCGAATGTCCTCGAATCAATTTCCTTTCCCAATGTGCAATGTCCTCGAATGTGTTCTCAGGAAGGCTCTCAAAGGGCTCTTTCCATGGATCGTTCTTGGCCAAATCATATGTTGCACCGCGGATGGCTCCTTTGTTAGGCCCACATGGATGTTTAGATCATAAGTCGTGTTCAGCTTTTTCAAAACGAAGAATAGGATTGCAAACGTTTTGAAACTTTCTTGAACTGAAGTTGTATGAGACTTTTTTCTTACGTCCATATCATAGAATCAATACATATAAGCAACTGAAACCGTTGAGCTCTTCCTAAACCGGTTGTACAATGCACATAGGATCTTACTTTACCTTCTAAAACTGCCCACGACAAAGAACAAACAACTTTCGGAAGTTGGCTTCTTAAAGAAAGTGGATCAAAAACTTTTGCTTGATAGAATTGTAAACAAGAGAACCCAATTGAGGAAAAAATTTTCGGATTCACTGGATCCACAGAGGTTCAATGCATGAAGTATTCCTTGCACGTCTTCTCATGTGACGGATTTCAATTTCTTTACATCTTCTAACAATAGACTCACATCAATTCCCCAATACTCAGGAGGTGATTGTTTTAAATTGTGGAAACTTTTGCGGTTATTTAAAATTTTTAATACTTTATTTTATCCAATAATACTTTAAAAATTTTAACAATTTTACATTCCTAATTAACCTCCTTAAATTTCTCAAAGTCTAACTTTCACTATTTTGCGTGTACGAGACTTTTTCTAAAACCTATAAATTGTGACTTTTGTTTTTTCTAAGTCACAGTTTTTAAAGCTACAACAAAAAAATATAACTATATTTTAACTGTAAAAATCTAAACTAAAAGTCTCAAACAATCAACCCCTCAATGTCTTTATCCTGCTGCAAGTTAAGTATGTAGGCAACATTCTCATCCTGTTTCAAATGATCTATGTCCTTAGGTTTCTGTGGCTGCGACCTGAGAATCAGTTCGTCTCTTATCATTGTATAGTTCATGCCTGAACTAGGACAAATACCAAAAATGAAAAAAAAAACATCATCAACATCAATAATATACCTTAGAATCACCTGAAAAAACTTTCTGAAAACAATATAATGATCACACTTATATTAGAAACTAAACTAGAATAAGCTTTAACTTTTACAATCAAATTAACTTTTCACATTATGTTTTAACCAAAACAAGCAGAAGAAATTCTCCAATTTGTTGCCTAAGCTTCACTCTCCGTAACTCCACATAACACATCAACTAAATTTAACCACAAGGTCAAGACACCATGACCGTCAAAGTTGTTTGAAATCAAACAACTACACTAAGTTTTCTTGAAAATTTATCTCAGTTCCGGTCTAGTTATGAATATTACCAAGTTGGGATTTGAGTTATGAGGTGAGGAATAACAGACAATAAGAGAGAGAGAGAGAGAGAGAGAGAGAGAGAGACGAAGGGAAGAAGTTTTTGATTCTTTAGATTTAGAGATTTGATTTTCGATTGGGAATTTTTTATTTCTTTAATACGATGTCGTTTTACATTGATTTGGGGATGTTTAATTAACTTCAAAATGATGTAGTTTAGATCACTAACTGCAATTAAAGAGATAATAAATGTTGACTAATCTCGTGTCTGTAATGGCTCGATCAACGGAAGTTGAGATTTTTTTCCGAATAAAATCAAAAGATGAGGATTTAAATGGCTTACTAAAAAGTTGGGGCTTTTTTCTACCTCAGTTTGAAAGTTGGAGATTTATTGGCATTTTTCCGCCAAATATAACATTACTTATCCTATTCTTCTACTAAAAACACAAAAGTGCCTAAATTCTAAGATGCTCAATAAAAAAAAAATCAAATTTACCTATTTGGTAATCTTCTATACTATCCAATATGAAGTCAAAATTTTTGGCCATCGTAAAGAGTTCGTTGGTGACGTGGTATCACGTGAAGCTCTTTTGGGATTTCAAAAGAAAAAACCGCAAAAATCATATGTGCCCGATCTCGTGCACCGATTTTGAAGTCACATCACCAGATTAGTTCATTTCTCTTCTTTAATATTTTCTAGACAATTATAACCCTACTAAAATCATGTTTTTACCGATTCAAACCTATTAAAATAATGTTTCTAAAAAATTAAACAAAAATCGAATTAAATACTTAGAAAAATATCATCGATGCTTACTAAAAAAGGTCATAAACCTACTTTCTAACAAAGAAAGCATTGTGGTTTTCTTACCACAAAAGAGATGAAGGTCGCCATGAAATCCTTACAAAGAGAAGAAAACCCATGAATGTTTTTTGCGTGTGGTGTTTTTGGTCGACTAGGGTTTTTATGGTCTTATTTTTCTTGAAACAGAGTACGGAGGAGTAAGACCAATCTCAAACCTGGAAGAAAGACATTACTTACACAAATATCAAGAGATCATCATGTGATTATAAAATTTATGTTTTAAACATGGTGAAGGGTCTAAGAGATTGTTGTCCATCACTTCCTCTTTAAAGATGGATTTTTTACTATCTCATTAAGTTATCTTTTGCAGAGAGATACCATTCTCGTCTTTTCGAGCCACTGGATTCAACTGGTAAAATCGTAGATATAATCTATATTCGTTCAAATCCAATTTTAAATAGCTAAAAATATTCAGATGAATATATTTAAAAAGAATATCATGTAGGAGACTTTTTTTTGTCTGACGGAAACAAGAACAATGGTGGCTCAATGTATTTTACACTTTACCTAACCAGTGGCAACTCGATTTTATCATTAACGCATTGCATGAGAGGTTTACGTGAATCTTAGAATTTATATCTTCAACAATAACGAGAGGAAGTACTTCACCATCCAAGGTTTTTGCTAAAAAATAATTTTAAATATCCTTTTAACAAGAAAGATAGTTTATTCATGGTCACAGATATATTTTTTGTTATGATCTATCTCCGTGGAATAGTTTAGAAGTAGTAATTAACAAGTAGTATTCTATATACGGATCAAGAGTATAGTATTGAATCCAACTGATAGTGGTAAAGGAGAAGCAAAATTCTTGTCGATGTTACTTAACCTTAATGCGGTTGAGAAATTTTAGACCTTATGAGAAGATTTATGTTCTAACCAAGCTTCGAGTTCTTGACATACGCAAACTCAAGAACATCGAAAGCTTAGTAAACAAAGGATATGTATTTGTATGCATACCATCTTGTAGCGATGACTAATTTGTTTTTTCTATACCTTTTTTGGTAGTGGATGATTGAATGAACGGCCCGGGATATGGGCCATCATACAACAAGGGTTACCTCGAGTTTATATATTTTTTCTGATTTCAGAGATTCATAAAAGGTTTTGTTGCGAAATGGTATATGTTATTATTTTGTTGGATGACTTTTCTAGTACTTAAACACAAGATAAAAATTAAAGTTTAAATCTAGAAAAAATTTTAAAAGTTGAAACTTAAAAGTACATACCCTCGGTGTGGGTAAAATTTTCGGAATCAAAAACAGAACCGAACTTGATCCAGATGGATGGAATTGAATATAAATCAAAACAAGCTAATACCTAATGTATCCAAAGTACCTACGCGTTTGGGTATCATATATTACCTGGTTGCTACTTGAACTGGTATTCAAAAATACTCGATACCCGAATGGGTGCCTGAAATACCTGATACCCAAATTACAGTTATAAATTAGATTAAATTAGTTATTTTTGCACATTTCATATTTTTAAAATATTTCGAGTATTTCATATTTTCATATATTTTCAAATACTTTTTGATATAATTTTCATTTTTAAAATATTTTATGAGCATATTTGAGTATCTAAGAAACATGTTCCGAAACCAAACCAGAAAAATCTCCAAGTACTTTCCGTTCCTTGTATAAATATCGGAATCGGCCGAACACAAAGAGAAATGAAGCGAACTTGTACCAAAAATATTATTAGCTGAATGGATGCTAAAGCCTATAACTAAAATACCAGAGACCTGAATAGATCTTATCTGAATTCGATCGATTACCTGAATGCCCACTCCTAACTATCTTATATAATTCATTTTGTGAGATTTCTATAAATATTGTTCTTATCATTCAAATCTTTTTTTTTTTACTTTTTTTATAGCTCTTATTTTTCTTTTGAAAATCTCTTTAAATCAATAAGTCATTTTCTAGGGTGTTAGAGTTTGATTCTTTATTTTTTGTTAAGTTTACATCTAATCTAATTAGCAGACTTATCAAACTAAAAGGAAAAAGTATAAATTGAGCCGTTTTTACTTATGTTTGTGATCTGTTTTATCTTTTTTAATTTAGTTTTCATTTTTGACGTACTCCTTGTTTTTTTGTTTTTCGGTAAATTTTTCCATTTTAGGTAGCTTCATATAGAGTCCAAAAAGAGCATTTGCTCACATTTTAAGGTCTTCCAAGGATTTTTTTTAAATATTATGTCCTTTTTTGTTTGTAGTTATAATTATTTCATGTTGTTATTTGGTTGTTACTTATTTATGATGAATGTTTATTATTTGTTTTGATTTGTTCTGTTGGATGTATCAAAACCACACGAATCTAGGACAAATATTGTTATTTTTGTGTAGCTTTAATTGAAGTTCTACATCGATCTTCTCGTATTTACTCAATATTTCATCTGTAGATAATATATTACAAATACCAAAACATATGCAAAAATTTTCATAGGCTCAGAGATTCCTGATCATGAGCAAATCAAATATATTGCATGTCGATAACGGTGATCATCATGGTAAATTTGTTTTAATCATTGTAATTTTAGCATATGTGTAACTTCATCCACCTTTTCTTGCTTACGAAACATGGGAGGATAGCACTATATTCACTATAGAACAAAGATGATCAAATATTTTAAAGAAGTTCTTGAGACATTCTATTGGTTAATTAAAAAAAAGAGGACAACGTTGTATATCTCTTCCATGAATTTTTGTAACAATTACGTGATTTAAAAGTATTAGTTATATTCACGCCGAAAAAATGAAAGGATGAATTTTAGAGTTTTGAGTCTTAATTTACTCTTTTACATTGTGACATCATAAATAAGTATAATTTATACATGTAAATAATTAAAAAAATTTGTTTTAGTATATTTTTTTTGTTTTTTTATCATGTTTGTGACCATACATTTAGAATAATCAAATTTCTTCTTCGTAAAAATGATGGGAGAAGTGATTGTGTTGCTTAGAAGGCAAGAAACAACACAATAAAAATCTACATGAAGACAGAGCAAGGGACAGTAGTGACAATTACACGACGATCGAGACAATTGTATATTGCTTTGGATGCTCTTTCTTTGCTCTTACAGAACATAGAACAATAAATTATGTGAAAAAGGTGACCTATAGTTTGATGTTATCAGAAGGGGGCTATTTGTTTCCTAATCCAGATGCAACATCTGGATGCAACATCTAAATATTGTTCATTTTTCATCAAATTATCATACATGTCTCGATGTAAAAACTGGATGCACTGTAAAACGCATTATTTTGGATGCACGTGAAACTAGCGATTGAATGCGCTAAAGTGTGTTTAAGATTATAAAAGTTTTAAATACACTATAAATAATATCTTTTACAAAAACCGATAATTTATTTTTCGCAAAAAAAGCAAAATAGTGTTTTTACAAACCGTAATAGAAAAAAAATTGATAAAAATGATATTTTATGTAAAATCGTCAAATTCATTCTTTGCCAAAACCACAAAAATCAATTTTGCCCCAAAATAGCAAAAAACCATTTTATACAAAAATCGCAAAAAATCATTTTACAAAACTAAAAAAATACCGCAAAACCCATAATGACGGTACAAAAACCGCAAAATTGAAAACATGTAAAACATCGAAATTTTGCATAAAACTGTTTTTCGCAAAACACGTTAAAGATTTTAAAAAGCCGCGAAAACCGCAAAATTCAGAAAAACCATAAAAACCGCAAGAACGAAAAAATCTGCAAAAATTTGAAGACTTTTAATGCTATTTTTTAGCAAAAAAATTGTTTTTCGCAAAACCTGAAAAAAATCATGAAAGGCCCAAAATCCACAAAACAGCTGCAAAAGTTGCAAAACTCTGTAAAACTATAAAAACCATGAATATCGTTTTTCTCACAAAACCTTTTTCAGCAAAACCCGTAAAAATCGTAAAACCGCAAAAACTGCAAAACTCGCAAAAAACCACAAAACGGTAAAAACCTGCAAAACCGCAAAAACCATGAATATCATTTTCTACAAAAAAACAATATTTTCACTAAAACCGTAAAAAAATTGTTAAAACCGCAAACTCATAATAAACCGTAAAACCCACCAAAATGGTAAAAACCTGGAAAATGCGAAAACCATGAATAATGTTTTTCTCACTAGACCATTTTCTGAAAAAACCCATATCCCGCAAAAATGACAAAAAAACGTACATAACTCCGAAAACCGTGAATACCGTTTTTCGCATAAAATTGTTTTCCGCAAAACCCGCAAAAGTCGTAAAATCTGCAAATCGAGAAAACCTTAAAATTGTGAATAAGTTTTTTGCGTAAAATTATTTTTTGAAAACACGAAAAAACCACAAAATCTGTAAAAATCATAAAAACCGCAAAACTACAAAAAAACAAAGAAAACTAAGCATAATGTTTTTCTTTATAAAATCGTTTTCCGCAAAAACCGTAAAAACTGTAAAATTGTAAAACCATGAACATTGTTTTCTGCAGAAAACTATTTTTGTCAAACGCGTAAAAATGTGCAAAAAACAGTAGAAACCGCAACAGTGCTAAACAGAGAAACCCTTGAATACCGTTTCAGCCAAAATCCACATAACAACAAAAACATACAAATAGCGAAAACCTTGCATATCATTTTTCGTAAAAAACCGTTTTCTGCAAAACCCGTGAAATCCACACAAAAAAAACAATTAAACTCGCAAAATCCGTGAATACTATTTTCTGCAAAAAAAGCTTTTATGCAAAACCCTCAAAAGCAACAAAGACCCATAAATACCATTTTCAGCTAAATCCGCAAAAGTAGTTTCCTACAAAGCTGCGAAACCCAAAAAGAAAAAAAATTCCGCTTAAACCGCAAATACCATTTTCTATTAAAATGACATATATCAAATTTTGCGAATATTATTTTCTATAAAAATCGTGAATATTATTTTTTGCGAAACAGAAAATTATCATTTTTTTCTTCCAGAATTGGATATATCTAAATAATAATACAAATGCACAAACGAACATAGTTTCCTGTAGATGCATTATCCAAATATAGAAATCAAAAATAGAAACGAACCGTTGCTAATGTGTTTGACCGCAATATCCAAATGCAGTATTGAATTACACAAACAAACGTGCTTATAACTAATTCTTGCGTATTCAGTAATCTCATAACTAAAAATTTTGGATGTATGAAATACGCGTTTAAACAATATTATTAATAACACATTTGATCAGATTTTTTTTCTACAACTAATCAAATAATCTATCATAGATACAAAGCTTTACAAATATTCGGATTGAGTTTTTGAAATCAAATCATTATGCAAGGTCTGAACCAATTCCTAGTTAAAATACTTTAGGTTGGGAAATTATTTTTTCAAAGAGTGGGTCCCACACCACCTCTCCCGTCTCTTCGACCTCCATAGATTATTAGATTTTCATTTTCTCACTCTTACAGTGACTATTGTCAAAGAAAGCTTCAGATCTAGAAGAAGGGCAGAGAAACCAATTTTAAAACCCTAAAATTGCAAAGTTGCAGAGTTAGTCTTGGTAAATAATTGAGGTTTTAATTCCTTTTACTGTCAGATTTGATTAGCTGAAATCTCCCTTTAGCTTTTTTTATTGCTTTGTTTTTATCACCAATGCTACTCGATTGCATTGAAGTTCTTCTTTTTAGTATCTAACTAGAGATCTGCTTCTCTTTGCCTGCTTTGCTTCTACTTGATCGGTGTTTAGGTTTTGCATTCTTCGCTTCACTCTGTTTTGCTTTCTGGGTAACGCTTACAAAAGGATTTTGAGCTTCAGAACTTCAAGATTATCTTTCTTTTTTATGGTTCTTAGTATTCTCTTGAATGTATTGTTTGGTTAACGATATCTACAGAGATTTTTTTGGGTGTTTGCTATTTTGAGCTTCCTATAATTGAGTTCAATTTCATTTGCAATTTGATGCATAACTATGATCTAATACAACTGATTTTGAGTGATTCTATTGATCACTGTGTACTACATTGTTATCGTCTTAAACTCCTACTTTTCTATATCTTTTCTGCAGGAAACCTTCTGATTTCGCTGCAATGGCGGTCACTGATGCGGAAAGTCCTCTTCTTGGGGAAATTACTTGTGGTACCTTACTGCAAAAGTTGCAGGTAAAAATCTTCATTTAAGTTGCAGGGCTTTGCTCAAACATTGTGTAACACCAAGTTTTGTTTTTAAAAACGTTATTAATAGGATATTTGGGATGAAGTTGGTGAGAGTAATGAGGAACGAGACAAACTGCTTCTTCAGATAGAGCAAGAATGTCTTGATGTTTATAAGAGAAAAGTCGAGCAGGCTGCAAAATCCCGAGCTGAACTTCTGCAGACCTTGTCTGATGCTAATGTTGAACTTTCCAGTCTCACAGCATCCCTTGGTGAAAAAAGCTTTGTTGGCATTGTAAGTTTTTTTTTTTTGTCTCAAGTTTGGAAGTGTAATATGTAATTGAAGTTTTTTATTTGTTAATGATATGTGTCTTTTGTTTGTTTCTTCTGTTCTTGCAGCCAGACAAATCTTCAGGAACAATCAAAGAACAACTTGCTGCTATAGCCCCTGCTCTTGAACAACTGTGGCAACAGAAAGAGGAGAGAGTTAGAGAGTTCTCTGATGTACAATCTCAGATTCAGAAGATATGCGGAGAGATTGCTGGGGGTTTGAGTAACGAAGTTCCTGTAGTCGATGAGTCTGATTTGTCCCTTAAAAAACTAGACGATTTCCAGAGCCAACTCCAAGAGCTACAGAAAGAGAAGGTAAACATTAGT
>OVAN01006367.1:0-21433 GCA_900406275.1 Anastatica hierochuntica
AAACTCATATTCTTTTGTAAATTCTTATTGATCGAAGTAATAAATCGAAGCTTGAGCTCATTGACCATCCATCAATTTAGTTAAAACGGGATTCATCCCACTTTGTTTCACCGAATCACATTCTTCTTTTCAATTCGATAATTGATTGTGAGATTTAGCCATCACACTTATCTTTTAAGATCTTAGACCGACTTATGGAATATCCGCCCTACCTCGGCTATGGCCTCGGCTTGGCGATGGTGTCCTTGGCTATGGCCTTGGTTAGCACCTACAACTAGGGGGTTTATTTATGTCTCCTTGTTCTAGGCTATGGCCGAACTCTAAGGGAATAAAATTACCCCCAAAAGTTGCCCCCACTCTTCATTTTCCATTTGTGGAATTTGAAGAATAGATCATGTCTTAAGAGATTTCGATTTATATCTTAGTTTGGGATCGGCTTTATAATAATAATAAAAAAATAAGGAAAGCTCACGCCATGGCTATTGCTGCTATGGCTTCATCCTTGGTGATTCTTATTAGCGCTTGGTGGGCTGCATCTTTTTGACGAACTCTTGGGCTTGAACTCCACGGTGTAATTTGGGCTTCTCTTTTTGTTTTCGGCCCATTACCGATAGGGTTATATAGGCGGGAAAGTGATGAGTCTTGGCCATTTCATTTTTTCGCTTGCCTCTTCAAATTCAGATTAGGGTTTTTTCTTGAAAGGCCACCACTTTCTCTTATTTTTCCGGTAAGTCTTTAGCATATTTCCGGTAGATCTGGCTTTCTTTTACCCTTAGTGGCGAATGTGCTAAGGCGATGACAGTAGATCTTCGATTTTGATTTAGGAATTTCACCATTGATGATCTTTTCCGTAGATTTGCGAGCGGTTTCTAACCATTCCCTCCTTTGATTCTACATATCTCTAACGGTACCCGTCATTAGTGTCTCTGCCGCTTCGACTTCAAGCACTAAGGTAACGTTTTTCTTTAATCTCTGTGGAGGATCACTGCGCCTTAGCCGTCAGATCTCTTTAACATTCTTGTAGAGATTGATAAAGTACAACTTTTTAGTGTCTCACCATCAGTTCTTACGGATATGCAACCTGATCGCTTTCCCTTATAGCTTGCAGGTCCGAGATGGGACCGTCTATGGATCGGCTTCAGAATCGCTTGGGAGTTTCATGGACTTCTGATAGCTCAGGTTTTAACCCGAGATAACACTGCAAGCGCACAGAAGTACGTTGTAGTATTTTGGGATTGAATCCACAGAGACCAAAGATAGCATAAAGAATTTCATATCAAATAGCGGGCTAAAGCAAAAAAGGATGTTTTGTAGAAGATGCAATAATCGAAATTTAGAAAGCAAAGAAAGCAAATAAATGACAGCAAAGTTGTAAATCAATCAAAGAAGAGTTGGGCATTCAATATTCTCAGGGAAAAAATTCATTAAAGACTCGAATTATAGACTAGGGAATATGTTTTAAACCGTCTTTAACTCAAACACAATTGCAGAATTGATATACTTCCGTAGTATCAATTCCCTATGTATTAGAAATATTGAGACTAACTTCCGTTGACTCTCAAACTCTAATCATGCATTCTAAACAAGTTTGATAGGTTCACAATTCACTTAAACATCAACTTCCATTCGCTTAAGATGAATTGCTCATTTAGGATTCTTTCAGGAATTTAAACAAACACTTTCCAGGCGTTAAACAACCTAAGATCAAAAACTAAGTGATCAATTTAATTCCATGCATTAAAAACAATCCTAGATGAAGATCCAATTGATAATATCCCTAATCATACAATTCTATGTCAACAATTAATGAATCCCTATGTGAGAACCCTAAACCCAATACATAAACTACTCACTCATGATCAGAGAAACAAAACAAATCAAATCAAAGAGAGACATCATTGTATTAATCAGTAAACAAAGAGTAAGGTTCATAATTCTTCTCGGATTCAAAGTACGGAAGATGATTCTTCTCCTTAGGTTACAAATCTCTCTCTTGCTCTCAAAAACTCAGAAAAACACCTAAAAATGACTATGGGTGTTTAAATATGTAATATGGGTCTTCAATCTTTGATTCTGGTTCAAAATAAGTGGTTGGTAGCGTCGAGACAAGGATCGATCGATCTCTGTCCTTCTGCGAGGATGCTAATTTGTGCGCACTCGTCTCCTCATTGCCAGCATGACAAGTGTTCAGTAAAATAACCATAAAGTTTGATCGCGCCGTTGGATTTCCTTCAACTCACCTTCAAATTAAAGCTAACTCTTGTGGCTATTTTGTGACAAAATTTCAGCTCGATCCAACGGTGGGAAGTTTGTCAGTCAAGACCAAACTTCTGACACTTCAACATGATTTTGCATTCCAAATATTCATTTTTGTCCAAAATTGTTCTATTTCTCTCCAAATCAACTTAAAACTTGTAAAAAAAACTAAGGAAAATCAAAAGACTCCAAAAGAACAAAATACATATCAAGACACCATTTTTCTCGAATAAAACATTAGTAAAAACCCATAAAATACGAATACATCAACTTTCTCAAATTCAGGGGTCGCCTATGGATTTCCTCCATCATCCAAGGGTGAGGACCATGTCAGAATAAGGATACAAGGCCGTCGCTTCACGTCGATTCTCCCATGTTGCTTCGAAATTGGCCTGGAGGTGCCCAGCGTTTGTGACGATGAAGTAACGACCTCCGGAGTCTATCATCGAGCTAGGAAGCGATGGCGAGTTACTGCTGCGGCTGCTACCATGGCTATCTTAATGGAATTCCATCATGGTGATCTCCTCCTGCCGTGCTGGTCATCCTTGGTGCTTCCTTTGGGTTTAACGTTGCCAAGGCTATCCATGAAAATGACTAACAGAGTGAAGATGGCTCTCCAAGTTGAAGATGAGTCGCGTTAGCATCAAAAACCATGGTTGGAAGAAGATGGATCCCTTAGTACGGTTGCCTGGCCATCCTGGACCATCGTGGCCATAACAGCCACAATGGATGGGTTTGGGTCCCCTTGGACTCTTCGAGGTATATTGCTGCCATGGCAACAGAAGGACTCGAGTCTTCTCCAGGTTATGAGTGAGTCTCCACTTGAGGCGCCTCTTTTCGACCCTTGGCCCAGATGTTTATAATGTGGTCTGATCTTATCTACCATGGGATACTTGAGGTGACCCCTTGGTTTAGATATGTCCTTTGTCGATAGGCACTCTGGGTCCAAGGAAGGGGGCGTCCTTAACTTCAGCAGAAGTTGGGTCACGTTGTTAGCTTCTGGTCATGCGGGTTCTAGGACATTGCATGACTTCTCTTCTTCACTTAGTCGTTGGAGATGTACCAATGAGACTCATTGTAATAGCTTTCATTCTTTTGAGAAGACGCTTTGTAGTACTTGGCTTGTCATCATTCATTTGTAAGAAATTTTCTGATGATGTAATAAAATCCATGGGCTCCTTCGCCTTTTGTTCTTTACTGTCCCAACTTGTCGCCATGGCCTTCTATCGTATCTGACTTAACTTCCACTCCTCTGATCCATTTCTTGCCTTAGCCTTGGCTTTAGGCCATGGGATTTGAACCGGTTCTTGAGATAGCCATCGTCTTTGAATGTGGGATGTAGATACCTTTTTAGGTGTCGTTCCCTCGTCACTTTAATGGGTCATAGTAATTGTCTGACTGTAAGGGCACCATTCCTGCTCGTGGAGGCCGTGGTAAACCTTGTTATTTCTTCAAGTGACAAAAGTCCTGATATCCTTGATGGCTTTTTATTAAAGGGCCATAGGAGTCAGCAAATGCCATCTTAACTTGTATGTGTTAGTTTCGTCAAGCGCCATACTTTACCCTATGTGGATTTTTGTAGGTATCACACTTCTTTTAGACCTTTACACCTTTGAGCTCGTTCTCAGGTTGTTTGGCCTTGAAACTTTTATGTCTTCGAGACTCGAGGTTTTAACCTTGATAGGCTTTCCAGGGCTTCTACCTCATTTTTGCTTGGCTTCTTCTGGATGTTTTCCACTCTTTCGACTCTTTATTGCTTGATCATCTTCTTAATCTATTATCTTGGTAGACATGCTCTATCGAGGAGACACCGAGTCAATATTATAGCCTTGGTGAACTGCAGCAGAGGACTTTGCAATGAATGGGTTTGTGCTGGTTGCGCTAGATCGTCTTCATACTTCTTTCTTAAGATGTAGACTATATATATTCTGGATCTGTCTTTTAGATATCTGATCCTGTCAGGTCCATGGAAGAGGTTAGCTCCTTGTGTTCTCATTTGAGTTCTAGGGCTCTCTTGCTCTTTGGGAATGACATTTGGATTTGTGGGGCTCTCAACCTCGGGCGGTTGAAGCACTATGTTCTGTTGGTTCTGGCCGCTCTACTGGGGCCTAGACATCCATGGTTTTGGTAGATCCACGATCTTTCGTTGTTGAACATGCATTCAAAAAAAGGTGGGGCACATGTCCCTTGTGGACCATGGTCTCTGGGGCATTAGACTTACAAATTTTTAAATTTGGTATCTAAGCCCAGGGGCACATGGCCTAGAGAACCATGGATCCGTTGTGGTGGTCTTAACCAAGAGTGGGGCGTCATGCCCTCGGTAAGCTAAGGTCCCTTGCTAATTATACGTCGTATTAGTTGTGAATTCATAAACATTTAATTAACAAGCCTTCGTCTCGATTAGGATATATGTTTTAATATATAAGATTGGTGGGCACACCTGCCTCATGGCACACCTGCCTCTGGGCACAAGGCCTCTTTGGAAATTTAGTCTTTGGGTCAAAGCCTTATTGACACGTTGTGTCGAGTTTTTGCTAGCTTTATGGTTACTGACCGGTTTTAAATTTTTCTAAGAGCAGCGTACTAGGATGGACATGGGTGCACATATCCATTAGTTTGGCTAACTCATAGTATTGATGCATTACATCTACCACCATTAGGATTTGATCCGTATTTCGTCAAAGCCTTTCGACCATGGTTTTTGGGAACTCGTCCGTATTCCGCCAAGACCTTTCGACCATGGTTTTTAGGATCTGGTCTGCATTAGATGGGCCATAGTTAAGAGCCAGTCCACATTCCAACATAACCTTTCGGCCATGTTTTTTAGGATCTCGTCCGCATTATATGGATTTTTTTGGCACAAGGCCTTAGTAGATTCCTAAGGAGTTTTTCAAAGATGTTACATCTTTTTCCTCCAAAGGAAATCGTTTTTCTTTTCTTTCAAGAATGTATTTCAAGACCCACAGTTTCTTTCGTCAAAGAATAGCGAAGCTTTTATTACATAATTGAATTCTAAGAAAAACGATGGCCATCTCATGGCTGAGAAGAAGTGCTAAGGCTTGCGCCAAGGCCTTCTTGCCTAGAGTCGGCATATAAGTTTTGGATGGCATTCTAGTTGTTCCGTCATTTCGTACCCCCATGCTCCCGTCAGGCTCGTCTCTTGCCTGCGACCTTGCCCCCTGTCCGGTATGTGGCAATATTCTTTGAGGGTTGCTTTCTTCTTGCAATGACTCGACAGAGATCTCCATGGCGGTGGCCATCGAATGGGGCTTTGGAGCAATGACTGTAAGGGTCGTCTGATAGAATTAGTGGGGCCTGTTCCTGATCTCCTCTGATCTCCGTTATTCCCCAAGGTGTTGGAATTTTCAAGGATTGATGTAGAGTTGATGGAACTGCCTTCATATCATGTATCCAGGGCCTCCCCATTATTGCGTTGTACGCCGAGGAGAAATCTATGGTGAGGAACTTGGTCCTTTGGTTGACACCTCAGGCGTATACTGGTAGGATTACTTCTCCCATGGTCTGCTTTACTTCGCCACTAAATCCGACTAGAGAAGTGGACTTTCTGGTGATCTCTTCTTCGTTTAGTCCCAAGCCTTAAAAGGCGTTGGTGAAGATTATATTAGTGGAACTTCCATTATCGACGAGGATGCACCTCATGAGATAGTTCACAACTTTCAATGATATCACCAGGGTATCGTGATGCGGAGTTATCACTTCTCCTTTGGTATTAGTGGTGAAACTTATTACGCTAGGGCCATTTTCGCGTTCTTTGCTAACCGCCATGACATATACTCCATGGTTGATCTTGGCAGCGCGAGTGCTTCTCTTGGCAGCAGAGATTATTACCTCGCTTACTTCTGATCCTCAAGTAATAAAGTTTCCATCATAATCGTGCCTTGGCGAGTCAGGCCTTGGCCCCATGAGAACATTATTCTTGGTCTGTTCATGAATGAGCGCCCTTGCTCTATTAGAGAGGAACTCTTGTAGGTATCCCTTTCTGAGCAACTCATTCACTTCAAACCTTAGCTGGAAGCAATCCTCCGTTAGGTGACCATGATCGTGGTGAAAATCGTACCACTGAGATGGGTCTCTCTTGTGCTTAAGGTCCCGTATCTTTACAGACCACTTGACCTTTCCGGACATACGTGCCATCTTAGTTACTATCTCAGCTGGGGATATCACCATGCTGGACATGTCGGGCCAGGTCATGGGCATGTATTTCTCGTGCTCCACTTTTGTCAAGGTCTTTGGTCATCCTCTGGGCCACCCTTGGCGGAGTTTTCAGGTCCAGACTTAGCGTTAGATTTATCATCCCTGGCGGCCTTAGAGTGATCATGCCCCTTGGGATGATTACTCTGCGCCAGTTGGGCCTGGTAAGCTGGATCCTCCTCTCATTTAATTTTGGCCCAAGTCTTGGAGAGTACGTCCTCCATGGTGTGGCAGGGGTACTTGGTGAGGTCCTTGTACATGTCACCATCGTGTAGTAGCCCTTGCCTAAAGGCTGAGATAGCCGTGGAGGCGACACATTTAGGAACTGATACATTCACACCATTGAATCAGTGGAGATACTCCCTTAAGCTCTCGTTTGGGCGTTGCTTGATCCAATAGAGACAATCGGAATCACGTCTCAGAACTCGACTGCTAGTGAACTGCTCGATGAAGCGGTCCTTTAGCATGGTGTAGAAGTCGATAGAGCCGTTGGCAACGTTGGAGTTCCATAACAGTGTTGGGCCTGTGAGGGGTTTTCCAAATCCTTTGCATGTACAGACCTCCAAGTGCTCATAGTTGATGGGGGCAGTAAACATGCGTTGGTGATACTGCGAGATGTGAATGTCTGGATCGGTGGTCCTGCCGTATGGAGTCATGGTTGGCCAAGAAAACCTCTTGGGGACTTCGCAGTAAGCAATAGCGTCAACGAAGGGCATATTTGCGTAGGAGTTTGGAGGCGCTTTATCATGTTCTCTATGGTTTCCAGCCTCCCCGTTAGCATGGCTTCCACACCTAAGGCCTCGTTAGCATTTCCCTCGTAGGTTTTGCTAGGGCGGCTATGATAGTGAGAGCCAGGGTTTCGGGCCAGGCCTAAACTTGGAGTCTGATGTGTCCGAGCCTCCTTAACGACCTTCGGTGACGTCTCGCCTAGGGTCTACATCGACGAGATTTTCCTTTTGAACCTGGCACGACTTTCGTCGTCTTTGCCGTCGTCTTCAAGTGTATCATCGTCTGTCTCCGCCGTCAAGGCTTTGAGAATCGCGTTCTCATCTTTTAACTCCTTTAGACAGGCTCGTACTCCTGCAGTTTTGCTACGATATGCTTGTGCTCTTGAAGCTCCGCCGCGTTCGCCGTGTCGTCGGCTATCTCTGGTACTTTCTCTTGGGTTTGATTCGCAGCTGTTTCCTCGGATGTGTATTCGAGGTTTTTGCTGCTTCCTGGTTTGGATTAACTGCCAGATACCCTCGTCTTTGATTCTTTGTTCTTGTTGAAATCTCCCCCTCCTTCTAGCGCCAAACTGTTTTGTTTTTTTTTTTTAAATGCAAAAGACTCTTCTTTATTTATCAATAAGAGGTCAATTACAAGAGTATGTGTTTTTCAAAGTCTTGGGTCGGATCCTTGAATTAGGGTTCTACCCTTTATATTTATAGCCTTTGAATTAGAGGATTTCCATATATTTTATGGATAACTTCTATATTCGAGTTTATCATTAAAAAGGAATATTTCCCTAAATTCATTAAGACATTTATCCTTATCTCTTAAGATCTTAGATCGACTTAGGGGATATCCACCCTACCTCAGCTATGGCCTCGACTTGGTGATGGTGTCATTGGCTATGGTATTGGTTAGCACCTACAACTAGGGGGTTTATTTATGTCTCCTTGGTCTAGGCTATGGCCAGATTCTAAGGAAATAAAATTACCCCCAGCAAAGTGTATATGAAGTATTTTAAAAGTTATGTTTAATGAGTTAATTTATTAAAAATTCATATCCCAATAACAATAGATTTTAATAGAATTATAAAATTAAAAAAAAAACTACACTTTTTGAAAAACAGTAGCTCTAAAAGACATTTAAAATTATTAAACCAATAATAATAGATTTTATGAAAATGTTATAGTACATAAACTAATAACAACGTAATCTAAAATGTCAAAAAAATTTTAAAAATCGATCTACCAGTAAACCCCTTCCTCTCTTAAAACTTCATATACATTTTTTATCAACCATACATTAATCATAAAGTCTCTCCTAGATTAGGGAACATATTCGGGAGAGAAGAGTCTACAAAATTACAATCATGTGAAAGAGAAAGGGATCTTCGAGCAAAGCTAGCTGCTAGAGTATTCATCACACGCAGGATGAGTGACACTGAGAAGTCTTGGAAGTAGCCTTGTAAAAGCTGGAAATCCTGAATTAGTGTATGAAAGGCTGGCCAATCATCCGGGTGATGGATAATACTGGTAAGTTTTGCATAGTCTGTCTGGAAGAGTTGACAGTCAATTCTTCGTATGTGAAGTTCCGCTAGATTACTTTGTTATCTCTATCCGTGCAGATCCATCCAAGTCCAAAAGTGGGATTAGTTTGTTTCTAAGAACCATCAACCCGGCAGATTAAACCATCTGATGTGACAGGTTCCACAAAAGGTTGTTCCTCATCAAAAGAGGAGGAAATATGCGCTTCTTTCAAAGCTAAGTAGTCTGTCTCTGCATTCCGGAAAATCTCATCCACCTTCAAATGTACCCATTGGAAAACTTTTTGATTCCTTGCTTTCCATATTAGCTATAATATCCATGCGAGCAAATCAGAGTGATTCCTATCTTGGTTCCTCAAAGGATTTCGCCATAAAATATAATCCATATTGGCATAAATTGAATTTGATGGAAAAGCCTCCATCCTTTATGAGCTCTTGCAGAAGTTCCAAATCTGCGGAACTGATGCGCACTCGAAGAAGATATAATTAATGGTTTCCTCAGCAGAGTCACAACTTTTACAAATTGCAACATTGTATCACAATGTTCTGTGGTTACCGCCAAATTCCCTGTAATAATTTGCCAAAGAAGATGATGTATCTTCATAGTGCATTTTATTTTCCATGTGGACGATCCTCATCCATTATTATTAATCCGATTTATCTCCACAGAGTTTAGTAGTTTATATCCCGACTTGACCGTATATTGTCCTGATTTAGTATAGTGCCCCGAATTAATTCCATATCCTTTTGATTGAATAATTCCTGTAATAGGGGAAGATTCCAAATCTTCGTCAATTGGTCTATCAATTGTTGAAATTGCAGGCCAGGATGCCAAACACTACCCAGACCTCTCGCCGGGCGCGAACTAGCATATATAATCCATGGGTCATGCCATACTGAAGTATCTACTTCATAACCTATTTGTATCCTAATTCCTTGCTTAAGTAGACTTTGGGCTGAGAAAATAGTCTTACAGCTGAAAGAAGGGGAATGAGGTTTCTTTGTGTTTAGAGGATGAACTTTTCTAAAATAACGTCCTCATAAGACCTTGGCAACCAGTGAACCAGGAGACTGGATTAACCTCCATAGTTGTTCAGCCAATAACAATGTCTTGAAATCCTCCAAAGATTTTAAGCCTAAACCTCCATTCTCTTTGGGGATACCTAATTTGTCCCATACAACCCAATGGAGACCGCGATTACATCCATTGGAGCTCTACCATAAATTAGAAATTGCGCTGGTTAACTTTGTTGTTAACACTTCGGGGAGCTTGAAACATGACATGACATAATTGGATAGTGTAAGAGCAACTAATTTAATTAGGATCTCTTTGCCTCCTTTTGAGAGGAATTTAGATGATCATCCATTTACTCAATTGACTAGGTGTTCTTTAACATAATTAAAGATCTGACTCTTGGACCCTCCCAAACTCTCAGGGATCCCTAGATAGGTACCCATACCACCTTCTGTTGTGATGCCTAAAAGATTCTTCATTGTCCCCTTAGTTTGTTCAAAGATATTTTTTCCAAACATTACTGATAACTTCTCAAAATTTATTATCTTGCCCGAAGCCACCTCATAATCCCGTAAGACATCCAGGATAACTTGACACTGCGATACCTCTGCTTTACAGAAGAAGAGAATGTCATCAGCAAAGAGTAGATGTGACATTGTCGGACTATGATGTGCTATCTTTACACCTGTTACAACATTGTCCTGTTCTTTCCGTTTATATTGGCGATAAAGACCTCTGTGCAAATAATGAATAGATAAGAAGACAAAGGATCATTACACCTTTTCATAAACCTCTTTGTGGCACTATAGTCCTTGACGGTTTACCATTAAAAAGGATTATGTATGATACATATTGAACACACCACATTAACCAAAAGGTCCACACCTGTCCAAACCCCAGCTTCTTCAGGACTGCTTCTAGGAAAGACCATTCAATACGGTCATAAGTTTTACTCATGTATGTCTTAATGGCCATATATTCACGTCGACACCTCTTGTTAGCGTGTAGTCCATGAAACATTTCCTGGGCAATGAAAATATTATCCGTAATCAACCTTCTTGAAACAAAGGCCGATTGTGTCTTTGAAATGACGCGCGAAAGGATCTTTTTTAGCCTTAGACACAATACTTTGGAAATAATTTTATATCCCACATTACATATACTAATTGGCCTAAGTTCGGTTATTCTTTTCGGTTGGTCCATCTTTGGTATAAGACAAATATTTGTCACATTCAAACGGTCGTTGAAACTACCCCGCGTGAAAAAATCCCGGACCAAATTAACCAGATCATCCTTCAAAATTCCCCAATAACGTTGGAAAAACAAAGCTGTCATCCCATCAGGTCCATGAGCTTTTTCAGGTTTCATAGTAAAAAGTGCAGATCTTACCTCCTTCTCCATAATGTCCCTTGTCAATATTTGGTTCATATTGTCTGTAATAATAGGATCAATATTCTCAAGGACCCGCGTAAAATCGTCTGTCCTAGTAGGTTTGAACAATTCATTAAAATATTCAACCGCTATATTTTTCATTCCTTCTGGCATTTTCTCCCAATTCCCTTGTGAGCTAAATAATCCCGATATTCGGTTTCGTGCACGTCTTTTTTTGGTTGACGCATGAAAAAACTTTGTATTTCTATCTCTCTCTTTTAGCCATAAATTCTTACTTTTTTGTTTCCAGTAAATCTCCTCTTTATAAGCTTCTTGAAGTTTCTTTTTAATTTCCACAATAGTATCCTGAGGGATTGAGTCATCATTTTGAGCTTTCTCCAGTTTATCCTTCAGTGCTTTAGTCTTCTCCTTTCTTGGGGAAAAATTATTTTTTTCTCCACCAGGAGATTGAGTTCCGACAGTTAGAGATTTTTTCCACAAAGGCTAGGACCCTAAAATTCCTGGTACGTTGCCATCCACACGCTATGGCCTCGGCAAACCTCTATTTTCCTATCCATCTTTTGTCAAAGCGGAATTTTTTGTAATATTTCTCTACCTTGTAATTAGACTTAAGAATTATAGGTATGTGGTCAGATCCAATTCGTGCTAAAAATTCCACCTTGGAGTGGCCAAAATTTTTTGTGCCATTCCTTATTTCCGACGGCTCTATCCAGCTTACACTAGACACTCTGTTTATTACGCGTGCCTTTCCAAGATAATCGGTCTCTGACACATGGAAATTCCAGCATTCTGCAATGCCTTACCATCTGGTTAAAAGGGACGAAAGATGCTACAAATCTCATTTTTTCTCCTTTCTTCTCATAATTTCCTGTTAATTCATTTAGATCTTCGATCATCAACCAGGGTGTTGTTCTATTTGTTCCTATTTCCATTAGCTTATCCCATACAACACATCGATTTGCGGCTACCAGATTGCCATATCCAAACTAAATTGAAACCTTAAAACCATGAGCCAAAGTATTGACATCATTAATGCAATTACGAGAAAAAAGAATTTCAAGTTTTATTTCGTTATTATAAAGAAGGGAAAGACCACCACTTAGTCCTAACGGTTCCACCGTGTACAAATTATTAAAACCAAATTCCAATTGAAACTTTTTTAAAATAAAAGAAGATTAATTACATTCCGATAGAAACGTGATCGTCTAAATTTATTCCATAAATCTCTCAAATTACCAGATGTCAAGTTATTCCCTAGTCCTTGACAGTTCCAGCTCATGATCTTCACGGACGTGTTGGGGGTTTCAGGGGAGCCACCATTTCTTTCTTCAATTTCTTGGGATTTGCCATGACCCTTGTGCCTCCATTAGCCTCAATATCCAAAGCCTTAATTCCTGTACAACGAAAGAATAAAAATTTCATAGCCTTGTGAGACCTTTGTATTTTTACCCTTAATATACAAGGGCTTTTTAGGCGAAACCAATAACATCATATTCATTTTCCTAATATTCATCCCTTTTTACCTGGACTTTTGCTATACCTAGAAGGCATTCCTTTCCTATGATCCCAAATATGTGACAATCCCATCTATACCTAGAGTAGGAATAAATTCATGAGAGTTATTACCTTCATCGACATTGATAAACACTTCTTATGTTTCATTTGTAACCAGCACCTCAGAATCCAATAAACCTCATTCTCATCAGCTTGTAAATAATTATCCAAGTCCACAACCCAATTATCCTCTGCTGCTCCTATTTCCTTCCGGTTCGATTCCGAGCCAATAGCCTTCAGGTCCGAAGTCTGATTCACAGTTTCCCGCACCTCATTCTGCATCATCTCGCCTTCTTCTATCAACATATCGTCTCCATTAATGGCATCTTCAACCATTATAATCCCTGAATTATCCATATCCTCATCCTTAGCTATAGCAATAGCCTTCCCCTTAACCATACCATTAGCTTCCGATGCCTTTTTTCTCGTCTCCTCCACCTGATTTTTCTTTATACCTGAGCTTGAAGCATAGAGCGGTTGAGGCCACGTTGATTGACGACGTTTTGGCACACAAGACATGTTCTCGTCCTTTGACCTAGAGTCTCGATAAGATTTGCAAGTGTTTCCACCCTTGTAACCCGTAGGTCTAAAAATCCGATGTCCTCCTTTGCTGCCCTCAATTTTCGAGCCTTTTCTGCATATGTTTCTCTGTCCATCTCCTTTGCACCCACAATTTCCTTGTATCTCCCCTCTCGAATGTGTGTTTCATACTCCAAACTTTCACTTAACTCCATATCCAAGGTACGTTTAACCGGTAAAATGCTTCGACCGTCTTTGACTGCCACATCCCTTCTTAAACTTTCACCACCCTGCTCCAAAGAGTTCAATTCTAATTGATTCCTGGAGTTAACAGCCAACTCCGGACAAACCGAGACATCATGCATCAGCATACGATAGTGTTTTCAGATTTCGTTCAACTTCTCATATTTTAGACCAACGCTGATTCCCTATCTGTGATCAAAGAGGACTACCGTCTTGAAGACCAGCGGCGTTAGACCATCGACAGTGACATATACACTCCTAGAATCCGCATCTACTTTGCGAACTTCACCGATGGCTCTGTTGACGGCCCGAATCATTGCTTCTTCCCATAGATGTAATGGCATATCCTCTATTTTAACCCAGAATGTGATAGCCGAAGAGTAGGGTGGCAAGACCACAAGTTCTCAATGGATCAGAGAAACCATCCCTCCATCAAAATGATATGGACCAAACTGCAGAACATCCGCAATATCCCTTTCAGATTGGAAATTGAACTGGAATTTTCCATTTCCGATTTCCCCACCTTCGACTTTCCCCTCTAACTTCCAGATCTTCGGTAGGTTCAAGATGAGACTTTCCATTCTCTGGACATTCAGATTGAAAAATCTTCGGATTAAAGTCAAGTAAAGTTGTTTCACCCTGTTGGCGATATATGCCTGAGAGAGCCTTATTGACTCAATTCGAACCACCCTTAACTCCCAACTGTGACATCCTTAGAGCCAGACACCCACCGTCAACATCTCTGTAATGAAATTTTGACGCAGAAAGAAATCAAAAACCAAAGCAAAGTGTGAATAAAGATCTCTGCCACCTACTGTTTTTATAGTAAAACTGTGAGGCTTGAAGATCTCCAAGGGGTTTTCAAGACTAATGATAGTCGATCGGGTGAGTAATGAAAATATCCACTGATTGAAACCTTCAGAATCACAAATCGAATCTCATTGATTCCAACAACCAAAGACGATGCTCCCTCTTGCCTTATTAGTCACACGAGAGCTTTGAATCTGAGCCAATAGGAGAGCCCTTCCTCGATCTTTAGACCACAAGAATTCCAAAACTTGATACCCATCGATACAAAATAGATATGCCGTCAATAACTTCCTAAAACACCGAGATCACCATCACTTTCCTGGAACATGAAGGGATCTCTGCTCCACTTTCCTTTCATTCCTCTCCGAGAGGATCCGTTCTCGATTGGATTCATTACAGCTCCATCAATGCCTTGATCCGCTCTATTTTGCCCATCTCCACCAAGAAGCCATCGCCGATCCAGGGGTAACCACATACATGGCCGCTGCCGATCTAGAGAAGCCCTAGCTCTGAAATCGCCATCATTCGAGAGTATAAGAGTTTGTTTTATAATATCTTTTGTAACCCAGTGCTTATCTCATATACACTTTAGAGCATATTCAACCAGCATACCTTAACATTTTTTTTTTAATAAAATATATTACTGGGTCCCACCATTTTTGCAATATACGTCACTTGCAGGGGACGGTATCTTGAACTATTTGCGGGTCTCACCGACACCTAGCAGTCCGCGTTTGGTTCCTTTTTCAATTTTTTTATAATTTTCTTTTAAAAAAAAAATAATAATAAAATTTTTTTAAAAAACCCAAGTATGGATTTCACCGTTGATTATGCTCTTAGATTCTTTAAATTTAAAAAAATAAAAAACTTTAATTGATTTTTTAATATACAAAACTCTCCACAAATTTAACAAAATTCTTTATAAATTTAATAAAAATTTTCAATTTTTAAAATCAATCAACTATGGAGAGGAGCAAGTGGACCAGTGGTTGCACCAGCTCTGCATTTATCTCACGAAACCAGGGTTCGAACCCTGCACCTGCCTCTAGTGAGAGAAGCTACTTGCCACTAGACTACGATGACAAAAAAAAAATAAATCAATCAACTATGTGAAAATCTAACTCTCACTAAGGCCATGTTCGTTTTTTTTTTCATTCACATGATTTATCTGAGTGGTTTTGGTATAACAAAATTTGTAATAATTATTATAAATTTTTTAAACTTTAAAAAATACAAGTCTATGAGTATTTTTTCCATCTCTCATATTTTTTACAATTTTTTTGTCTTGTAAAACTATTTTTTCATTGAATTTGATTAATGAAAAGACAATAAAGGAAAATTAGCAAAAATAAGGATTTATATCATTAGAACAAACATCTCGTTTTTTTTGTTTCTCCTAAAATCATTTAGTTGATACAAATGGATGGTTCTTATTTATGCATTAATATGATAAATATTATATCTACATATTCAAGGTGAGTTGTAAATTTTTGGAATAAATCATTCACTCTTACATTGTTAATCTAATATTTTTTAGAATAAATAATCTACAAATACTAAAATATCAACTTAGAGCAGAATTTCATACCTCTTCTTTTATTTCTACGTAAAGTGAAAACTCTATATTACGGATAATCGCGAAAATATTTATGAAAATATGGGAAGTTAGGTTAATAAATATTCTGGATATATATAAATATTATTTTTTATTTCCATATTTGATAAACTACTAATTTTTTAGGCAATTAAGAATAGGGATATATGAAATATATATGGAAATATTCCAACAATGATTTTGAATTTTAAATAGTAATGATATATATTAATTATTTTTAACAAAATTGAAAGTCACATTTTAATTTATTAAATTTTCCAATAGATATTAATTATTTTTTATTTTAAATAGTAATAAAATATACATAAATTATTTGTAAGTAGAATTGGAAGTCACGTTTTTATTTATTCCAAATATATTATTTATTTTTTGCTTTTAAAAAAGAAATAAAATATATATTAATTATTTTTAAATAGAATTGAAAGTCACCTTTTTAATTTAATAATTTTATAAATATATTTTTATTATTTTAGATTTTTTATTAGTAATGAAATATATATATATTAATTATATTTAAATAGAATTGAAAGTCAAAATTTTAATTTATTGATTTTGCAAATGTCTATTAATTATTTTGAAATAGAATTAAAAGTCACATTTTTAGTATATTGATTTTTCAAATATATATTAATTATTTTAAATAATACGAAAAGTCTAATTCAGGAGTTTAATGAGATTTTCATTAAAACTAGTACTAATGGACAATTTAACAGTTGTTTTATCCCATAAGGACAAAAATCTTGTTTTTTTTTTTCTATTTGTCCAATGATTATATAAAACTCAACCAAAAACTTTAAAAAATATGAATGATCCAAACCGAGCCAGAGGCTACCTTAGTGTGAAAGGCTGCCTTAGTGTGAAATGACCCATGGATTCTGGATGTACCACCAAGACTGGCAAGAGGTCTACGGAGCGTATGACACCCTAGACTAAAGGTTCAAAAATTAATAAACCATACAACGAGGGAATGCAATCTGCCCAATTTTACAGGAATTTATGGTTCAAGAAGACGTTGAGCTCATTAGGGGTATCCAACCGAGCCAGATTCCTTCTTATGATGGTCTCATATGGCATTATACAAAATCGGGTCAATATACGGTAAGATCGAGGTATAGACTACTTAACTCGGTGGATATAAATCGGATAAATAACGCTGGTTGGGGTCCAAGCCTGAAGACCCTGAAAGATTTTACTTGGAAAATAAAATGCCCGCTCAAAATACAACACTTTCTCTGGCAAAACATTACAGGGAGTATAGCAGTGGCAAGGAATTTAAATGATAGAGGGGTGCAGTGTAATTTAACGTGTCAACGTTGTGGCAAAGCTGAGGAATCAATCAATCATGTTTTCTTTGAGTGTGAATCAATTAGGCCGATTTGGAATTCTTTTTGTAACACGAAGAGACCAGAGGACTTTCCTACAGGCTCACTGCATACTAATATAGATTACCTATTCTGGCGAAGTCCCATGAGAAACCATGGCAGGAATTCTGATATGTTCCCTTGGATATTGTGGCTTATTTGGAAAGCACGGAATCATATGGTGTTTCAAGGTATTTAACTTGTAGCTGCGGATATTCTGAAAAATGCAGAGACTGACATGGCTGCTTGGACAGCGGCCCAAGTACAACCAAACCTGGTTGAAGAGCAAATATGTACGGAGATTTCACGATCTAATGGACTATTATCTCTAAGTAAGATAAAAAAAATTACATATATCTATCCTCATATTTGTTTTTTTGTTATTTGTTTTTTCTCGTTGTCAAAATCGCGAAAATCACATTTTTGCTCCAGAACTGCGAAATCAAATTTTTTCTCCAAAACCGCAAAAATCGGCAAATAATAATATTTGAGATTATCGAAGTCTGCAAAATCATCGAAGCCCGCAAAATCCAAAACATCAGCGAAAACTATGAAATCCGCAAAATCAACAAAAACCGAAAATTCCAAAAAAAAAAACGTAAAATCTGTGAAAACTGCAAATTGTGCGAAAAAACGCAAATTTCGCCAAAAACCGTGAAATCCGAAAAAACCACCGAAACCATGAAAGTTGCAAAAACCTTGAAAACATAAAAACGTAAAACCGCAAAAACCACAAAATGTGAAACCGTGAAATTTTCAAAACCCGTGGAAACCGCAAAAACCGCTTATAATTGCAAATACGCCAAATCCGCCATGACCGTTAGAAATTGCAAAAATCGCAAAATTTCAAAATCCGCAAAAACATTAAAACTGTGAAATTCACAAAAAACTGTGAAAAAACGCAAGAACAACAAAAACCATTAAAATATAAAAAAACGTAAAAAAAAAAACAAAAAGCGTTAAAAACGTAAATTTGCAAACGCCATGAAAACCGCATAACGTACAAACCGCAAAATCGCTAAAATCACTAAAAACGAAAAAAAATCAAAGAAACTGCAAAAAAAATTGCGAAAACCGCCAAAACCATCAGAAACCGCAAAAATTACAAAATCGCAACAATTGCTAAATCAGGAAAACGTTATAACCGTGAAATTAGCAAAAAAACGTGAAAACCGATAAAACTTGCCAAAATCGTCACAAACCGCTAAAACAATAAAAGGCAAAAATCACGATTTATATTAAGATGAAACATTATTTATTTGGAAATATAATTTTATAAATATTAAAATAAATATGGTTAATATTAAGATATTGAAATTATGATGAAGTTAAAAGGTATGATTATATTAAAACAAGGGTATATTAGTCTTTTTATATCACAATCATTTATGTAAACTATCTCGATAAGCAAACTAACAAAATATTCAGATAAACCATCTAGATGAATCATTCTGATGAACGAGTAAAAATAAAAAAAAATATCATTCAAATGATTCATCTAAATGCATCATTTAAATGAACCTGCTGAATGAACAAACGAGCAATTATTGCAAATGTGATGTTCCCATAATCGACTTACCTCAGGTTGATAATGCGACCTAATTGCTCAGTTTAGCTTAAGTATTGTAGGTAGGATGTTTCATCGGGAAGGCAGAAGCACCGAGGCTTTAATCACCTTCATACTAAGAACCAAGATATGGGATGTAGAAGGCAGAGTGAAAGGCTTTGACTTAGGTAAGTCTCGTTTTCAGTTTTATTTCGACCCAGAAGCGGATCTTCTGAAGGTGTTAGGAAAGAGACCCTGCCATTTCAACAATTGGAGCTTTTCCTTGGAGCGTTGGGCTCCTCACATCAACAATGAATTCCCCAATACCATCACTTTCTAGGGTTAAAGTAGGAGGTATATCCACTCACTTCTGGAAAGTAGAGATCTTTCGTACCATTGGCTCCTTGCTTGGTACAATGGGGAACATTAATGCTAGAGCATCGAGGATTCAAGTAATTGTTAATGGAGATCTCCCTCTACAATTCTAGAGGAGAGCTCGTCTTCCAAGTGGTGAAGTTATGCCAATCTCTCTATCCTACGAGAAACTGTTCCGCTGGAATTTTAATTTTAGAAGAATCTCTCATGAGGAACGGACCTGTCCACTCTTATAGGATCAACAACGACAGGAATGCAGAGCTGCGAGAGAGGGAGAATGAACAGCCTCAATTGCTGAACAAGAGGCAACAAAAAGACCCCAACAACATTCTATGAACTCCCAGGATGCTCCAGCAAGGGAAACACCTTATCTTAATGCAGATACTAGAGCTCAAAGTACTCACCTCGTTGACAGGGTGGATGACAAAAGAGACAGGAGCATCCTTTCTAAACGGGAGGAGGTTTACAGAGGCTTCACTCACAGAACCGCAGAACCAGAGCATCCCACACGAGGAAGTGTATGGAGGAGATTGGTTTCTCGTCTCCCTATTCCACAGAGAGGAATTGACTATCCACGCTATCGAGAGATCCAAGGCCACCTGATGGCCTATAACCTTTTGGAAAGAGAAGACATGATGATGAAGCTTCAAATGAAAGATCTCGTCACAAACACTAAGGGAAGAATGGTATAGAAAGGAAAAGAATACCTCAAAGCAGTATCCTAGAACACAAAGAATCCTCCGATTCCCAAAGAACTGTCTCTGATCATCACCTTAGGGAGCATCGTGGGCTGTCCAGAGATGAGCCTCGTTATGTATCCCCTCCGTTGACCCGCAGTCGTACCTATCTCCTTAACCTTCAACGAGGCATAGATGAGAAGGCAAAAAAGACGATAGGAGAGGCAAAAGTATCAGACAACCGATCCTCGACAAAGAAGACCTTGGACTTTGGAGCCTTATCTCTAGAAAAATCAAATCCAATAAAAGCTAAATCTGGGATAATCCTAAGCTCGCTTCAAGCTTTTGAAAAGAAGAAAAGCTGGTATGAGATGACATTAGAAGAAGAAGATACGAAAGAGGTCCCGATGGTTACATGTGACAATGGATCGGGAAGACTAGTTGCCACCGAAGAACAGAAGAATGGAATGGCCTCTATCCCTCACCCTGAGGAGATCGATGATCAGAACCTAAACCAGAGAGCCCCCATGGACACTGTAGATGTGATAGAGGAGGTTGCCCCGATGGAGGAAGATGATCCAATGAAAGATGAAGATGATTTCAACTGTGATGAAGAATTCTACGACGAGAACACCCAAATTGAGCCAATACTAGAAGAAGATTGGGACGACGATGACCTTTTGGATGAAGAACAGTTAGAAGCGTCGGAACCAGGAGCTGGTGTATCAACAATGGAGGTGGATGTAGCAGTAGCTTGGGGCGTTACAAAATTTAGCCGCAATCGCCGGGATTAGTCTCGGAGGTCTTCCGCCTCGTGGCTCTCACATCTGATACTTGCTGAAACAGAAAAAGAAGACCCATTTGGCCAGAGTTTCTTTGAAGAAGATGAACGCACTTCCCATGAAGTGCTCGCTAAAAATGATGAGTAGAGGTGGTGCGGTGGTAGTTCAGGTTTTCACCCGAGATAACACTGCAAACAGCGGGCTAAGGCTAAAATGATGTGTTTAAGAATGGTGCAAAAATCGAAATAAAGAGAGCACAGAAAACACATCAAGCAAATGAGGTTGTAAACAATTCAGAAAAGTGTTGGGCCTCGGGTATTCTCAGGGAAACATTCACCTTCAAGCAGTTAAACAACCTAAGATCAGAAACTAAGTGATCAATTCAATTTCATGCATTACGATTAACAATAGATAAAGATCCGTTAGATAATATCCCTAAACATGCAATCCTATATCAACAACTCATGAAACCCCTTTGTGAGAACCTTAAACCCAACGATTAAATTACTCACTCATGTTCAGAGAATCAACACAAATCAAATCAGAGAGAGACATCATTCTATTAATCAAAAACAAGAGTAAAACGAGGGTTCCGAAGACTTCTCGATCTAAGAACAAAGAGCTTCTTCTGCCTAGGTTACAAACTCTCTCAAAGCTCTCTAGAAGTCAGAAAAATTGCATTCTCAAAAGAAAAACTCGAGTCTAGGTCTTTCCGGTCAAATCCGGTTCGAAATAAGTTCGATTTAGTTCTTCGTAAAATCGGTCTTCAAATTGGGACAAGGATCGATCGATCCATGTCCCTGGATCGGTCGATCTGTGTCC